>NDXB01012164.1:182504-199769 GCA_002631895.1 Agapornis roseicollis
TTTTTTTTTTTCTTCTTTTTTTTTTTTCTTTTCTCCATGTACAGGTAGTGGCCCAATTGTGGATCCAGACGTTTATGGTATATATTTGCTTTCCTTTTTCTTTTCTTTAATGATTGAAGTGAAGGAACTGAAACCATTAAAAGATTGACTGTCAGGCTCAGTTAAATTGAAATAGCACATATTATAACACAGTTATGAAAGGTACTTTGTATTTTGGTTCTTCTCCTGCCTTGTATTATTTAAGATACATGAATGCAGTATGACATTTTACTTACTCTGCTGCTTTTGATTCTCATTAGGAGAAGCATAAATCCACTGCTACTAATGGTTGCAGTTGATCCCGTAGGATGACAGCTATCTGATGTAGCTCACAGAAATGAGATTTCATGAACCCTTTGGAGGCATTTTTTGGAAGAAAGAGAGTTGGTGATTTCTCCTTATGTAACTTAATTTTTTCAGGGATGGTTCCATACTTGTTTTGCCTCCAAAAATGTGCCCCTAAATCCCACTTAAAAATGAGGTTAGCACAAGTAAGTTTTCCTGTAGGCAATTTAGTTTGCTCTGTCCACTCATTTGTACCTTTCCTTAATCTCTCTTGCATAAGCAGACCATCAACTCAGTGATATCTGAGTGTGTGCCAGAAGATTTGATGACACACTCTTCACATTGGTTTTTTTAGTTAGGCAAAATGTTTTGGTCTGTACCTAGTGAAAGCCAGTGTGCACTAGAATAGAGGCTGCAGATTGAAAAGCATAATACTTCTGGTATATTTCTGGTGAGTAGGAAAGTCCTAACCAGCATACTCAAAAACACCCTTTAACTTCCAGTAGAAGCTGGATTCTGTTTGGTGTACTTTTTATGTGGATGAAATGGCCCATGACTCAAGTTTCCTTAAGCTGATCTAAATGTTATTGCTTTGATTCCATTCCATGTCATTAAACTTTAGCAAATGTGCAATTGAAGCATCAGTTTGGTTTTAAGTGCTTAGAAATACTAAAAGATATTTTCCCCTCCCTCTTTTCCCAAATTCTTTTTTTTTTTTTTCTGGGGGGAGTGGAGGTGGGAAGGTGGTGACGGTTTCCACGGTTTCTTACATGTGTTTATTATATAAGCCCTATGCACGAAGATTTTGATTCTGAGCTCTTTTCCAAGGTCCTGATGCCTGGGTATGGTTTAAACCATGTGAATGCTGTGTTTCAATTGACTTGGGTAGGTTTCTGCTAAGATGCACACTTTGAGTTGTGCTAGCAGATCACAGCCTGCAAGACCTAGTCCTGATGAAGGCAGCCTTCCTTTTTATTCTTAGCGTTTTTTTCTGCTGTTCGAAGCTGCTGTCTTTGATCTTTGTTTCAGTGACTCAGTGCTTGCTTTGAGAAACACTTCATAGTCCAGAGTGTTTCCCTGATTACTCCAAATTCAAAAGTCCAGTTAGTGAGCTGAATGAATGAGGCTGCCTGGAAAGTGTAGGAACTGCTGCACTTCTTTGGAGAACCACTGCCTGAATGGCTGTCAGTGGGACCCCTGGGATATATTCCTCCTCCAGAGACTGAGCGCTTTCAGACTGCTCTGTGCTAACCTGTTTACTCACAACTTGGATTATGTAGGAAGGGTGATTTAAAGCACACACACTCCTTGACCCCACCTGCAGTGTTCCTCTGAAAAATGCGTTTTCAGAGCCCCATGCTAATCACATTGTGAATGTGCTTAGTGTAAAGGGTAAAGGCAGCATCAGAAGGTTTGATTCTACTGGGCCCTGGGACTAGATGTGTGTCTGTCAGTTTTTTAGCTATCAGTATAGTTAATGGGAGCTGCAAGGTACTTCCCTGCAAGTGCTGGGGTGCCACAGGGCTGAGGCTCCACATGGGGGTCCATCACAGCAGGGCCCAACAACCGGGGCTGTCCCATCACCCCAGCCAGGGGCAGGGCAGCCAAGGGACACCAGGGCATCCCCAGCTCCAGCACTGAGCACTAGCTTGGGGTGGTGGCCAGGCCACGGGCCGCAGGTGGGGCATAGCTAGGCAGGGCCAGGCTGTGAGGAGATGGAGACAGAGGTGACAGAGGGTCAGGGACCCCAGACTCAAGTAGTCCTTTGTGTGGAGCAAAGTTTCATTAGCTTGGTAGGGTCTGTCCCTTGGGAATTGACTGTCAGAGTCCTGTACTTCATGTGAGGTGGGAGCCCTGGCTGCACAGGGCATTGCCTGCTGCAATGCGGCGCACTTGCTAGTGCCTCCAGCTCACCTCTGTGGCACCTCTTGGAACAGGCAGAGAGGGAAGGCTGTCTTGGCCTCATCTGGGAAGTAGCAGAGAAATGAAGTGACTCACGTGGGGCTGAGCAGGAAATCAGGTGCAAAGCCAACTTCTTTACCTCTGGGTTTACATCTTTGTGCCATGCTGCTTATTCTAATGTGATAGTGAACATGAGAGTGACCACATGCCCCGTATCAGCCATCCCCAGAGAGGACTGTGCAGAGTGACCCCCAGTGCTGCTGTGTCTCTGTACTTGTCTGTATCCCAGCCACTATGTGCCATGTTTGTGAAATGGCTGGCAAATACTGCCCAGCCTCAGCTGCGATTCCCCGCAGTCGGTATAGCCACAGGTGGCTGCATGAGGCATGCAGCACCGGAAAACCTGCCCCTGAAGCAATACTAGTCCCACAGAGTGTGAGTCAAGAGGCGTGACTGTCTGTATCAAAGTGCTCAGTATCTATGTCAGGATTTCATAGAGAAATGAACAGGCATTTGTTTAACCCAGAATTGCTGGTTTTGGCTGAATAGCTGTTGCATATGTTTTCTTTGCCTGGCTCATCCATTTCAAGAGGCTTTGAAGATCTGGCACCAGTTCAGATGTGAGCACTTCACAGTTATACAAAGGGGAATGGCAATGCACCAGTGTACCAGCGTGGCCTACTTTAGCTCTTGCCCATTTTGATTAAAAGTGCATTCAGAGGATTCACAGACCAGACGTGAGCCACTCTGCTTAGTTCTCATTAGTCTATCAGGTGTGATTTCCAGTACTTTAGTACAGACATGAGCATAAATAGAATTGCAAATAGCATCAGCTTTTGCCTACCACTATATTTACAGGTATAATTAAGAGCAAAAAATTCCCCTTTTCAAAGTTTGTCTTACAGAGCCAGAGCAGTAAAGGTTCTAAATACTTGTTTTCTATAGTGATCTTTTAAACATGATTAATATAGGGTTGGTCAAAACTATATTTGTGAGGCTTGTCCCAGCTAATTGTAAAGGAAGTCAAATCTTGTAGGCTGAGGTAAAAGCAGGCTCTCCCTGAGAATGAATGAAGCAGAAGTAACTGCTGTGGCACAGCCTGCAGTCACAGTGGTGGATGGTCTGCACAACACCTTGTTCAAATATCCAGGCTACTTATGCAGGTGACCCATTCAGGACAGGTTTGTGCTGCACAGACTGAAGGAGTGCTGAACATTTGCCTCTTGCTACTGTTACAGCTTTGCTGCATAGGGTGATACAGGCTTAAAGATGCAGCGCTGAGTCAAAGAATTGAAATGGTAGAAGACCAGGAAGTTAAATTTGGTTTCTCATGAAACCTTTGTATACTTAATATGTATTTTGGATTGAAAGAGTCAGTCCTTCAGCAGGCATGGTATAGAGCCAAAATAAACTACCTGACTGTACTGACTGTAGCACTGGAGCCAAAGGTAGCTGTGTAGCTTCTTTATATACCAAAAAATCTGCAGTCTGCCAAGTGCTTTGCAGAAAGCAGATGTGTTCATGCATGCATGCAGATCAAAAGCCCAGTGCAACTTAACTGCGAGCATTGCCAGCTGAGCTGTCCAAACTGGCCTAGGGAGCTAAAGATAAACCCTCTGAGGTGCAGGCTCTCCCTGCCCTTGCTCAGCAGCAGCTCTGTGGTCAGAATAGTTCCTGACTCTGTAGCTAGTGAGAGCTATGCCTCTGCACTCTGCCTTTTGAGATTCATAGTTGAAATTTAAACTGTAGGCTTATGGCACTGATTTTAATTGAAAAGTGTAAAGAAATATGCAGTTAATTGCAAATATAAATTACAGTGCTGGAGGTGCATTTTGCTGTAGATGCAGTTATAGCCCCTGTTACTTTCACCTGCACACATTACAGTCATAAAACTGGAACATTATGTATTTTTTCCAGATGTAATCATAAAATATATGAATTTTTAATATAATTTTAATGCATGTTTCTCTAAGTTCATAGTATACTATTTAATTCTTTTTATCTCATATGAATAATTGTCACAGTAAATCACAGACTATAGTTATGTGTGTTTCATTTTTAGATAATGATAAATAATTAAGCTGTGTTCATTCTTTTTATAGAATAGTTCTGGATTCAACCCTGCAAATCTATCAGTGGAATTATTTGATAAATCAAGTTAATCAAATTTTTTCATACTAGTTCACTTAATTTTTTAAATGTTTACTTGTATGACAGTTTACGATGCTCCTGTAACCTTCTGTGCACACAACAGTATTTTTTGTTATTTTTTAAATGAAGAAAACCAGCTATTTTGTATGTGCTAGTAATAAGAGTAGCTACAAACCCATCTGCCAAGTCCTTCACAGCTAAACAGAAGTGTCCGAGCTAATTTCTAAGACTGTCCTATATTTGGCTGAATACTAGGCTGGGGAAGTTCAGTGTAGAGGGCAGTCTTTCATTTTTAATGTGAAGTCAGAAGTGCATAAAAATAGCATCCATAAAAATGGATGGAGTTCTTATTTAACTCTAGTTTTTCCAGTGGAGATACAAATTATGGCATAGATGGCTTCTCTTTTCAAGTCTGTCAGTCACAACACATTTGCTTGGTTATCTATCTGCCACAGGGTTTTCCCCCACCTCCTCCCCCCAAAAAATGTTCCAGCTACATTAGCAATTATGTATTGTTTCCAAAGAGCTTAGAGCCCTGAAAGTTGTTAGTGGCCTTACCATCTTAGAAAGCAGAAATTATAAAGTCAAACCTTTCCTAAGGTTATAAAATTATAAAAGCAACCTTTTTTCCTTCCTAAGAGTATGAAACCACGCCTAATGATCTTGGAGACACCACAAATAACAGTAATCAAATAACTTCTACAGATGTTTCCAACAAAGACAATGAAGATAGCATCACTGTAAGTACATATACATTGTTTCCTGATCTGTATTCTTGGCAGACTTTCTGGCTGTACAATTCACAAAACTGCAGATTGTAATAGGACCCTGAGCTACCACAACACCACAGCTATTACTGTTCTGTGATCAACACTCATGAAAAAAAAGGGCAAAAAGAAAATCAATGCTTCTGCTCTTGTCCTCCCCATGTTTTTTGAAGAGTGAATCACTTTTCAGTACAAGTAAAATTGCTAGTTATTTTGTGTCCTGCTTTTCAAAACAACTAACTGTAATTTTTTAGCCTAAGACTTTTCTTCTAATTTTAGCCAAGAAGAAAAACCTTTTATTTACAAAACAAAGACATACAGGGTAAATTTTAAGATTGCTGCTTGATTTCCATCCTGGAGTCAGCTTCTCATAGGATATGCTGCAATGAACTCTCAAATTACAATTGTATGCGTTAGAGATACGATTTCATGCTGCGTGGAGAGCTCATAGCAGCCTTTCAGTATCTGAACAGGGCCTATAAGGTTGCTGGGGAGGGACTCTTCATTAGGAACTGTAGTGATAGGACAAGGGGTAATGGGTTAAAACTTAAACAGGGGAAGTTTAGATTAGATATAAAGAAGAAATTCTTTACTGTTAGGGTGGTGAGGCACTGGAATGGGCTGCCCAGGAAGGTTGTGAATGCTCCATCCCTGGTGGTGTTCAAGGCCAGGTTGGACAGAGCCTTGGTTGGCATGGTTTAGTGTGAGGTGTCCCTGCTCATGGCAGAGGGGTTGGAACTAGATGATCGTAAGGTCCTTTCCAACCCTAACTATTCTATGATTCTATTATTTTATGTAGGTTTTTCATCTAATAATTTGCAGTAGATTTTAGTATAGGTAGCTGAATTGGTGGGCATCTTCTTTGTATCCTTGCCTCTCATGCTCTCCGATACTGAATTGTTGAAAATCAGCCTGGCTGATACTGCAGTGTTCCTACATCAGTGACTCTGTAAAGCAGCAGGCAGTGGAGCATGTGTGCATTTGTGAACCAGAGAGCAGACTTTGAGTTGGGACACTCTGCTAAAACTCTGGGAGGATCCCAGGCAATCTTTTCTTATTGGATAATAGAATCATTGCATGTCTGAGGTTGGAAGTGACCTCTGAAAATCCTCTGGTTCAGTGCCTTCTGCTTAAAACAGGTCCAGCATGGTTTCTCAGGGCTGTGTCCATTCTGGCTTTGATATCTCCAGGGACGGAGACTCCACAGCCACTGTGGGCTGTGCTGGTGTTCAACCACCCTCACATTAAATTTATTTTTTCCCCAAGTGCTTTTGTTACATGCCAGGCTGCTGGAAGGGAAAGGGGTGATGTGCACTTCTTTCCACCTGCTTTGAATGAGTAAGATGCTGAAAAAGTTGTTCTCAGAGGTGTTTGAATCTGTGATCTCTGCAGGGTAGAAGGAACCTCAACAAGTGGCTGCTTTCTGTACTTTTTGATCTAAGTGTGACTGTTTTCCAGTTGAAACAAATCTCTTTACCTAACTGGGTATATCTTTGAAGGTCGATCATGAAAACAATACAAGCCAAATCTGTTTGTGCCCTCTTTTAGGTGTATGTCGTGGTGGGAATTGCAGCACTGGTGTGCACAGGCTTAGTAATAATGCTCATTATTCTGAAGTTTGGAAGACACTCTAAGTTTGGGATGAAAGGTAAGCAGGGTTCTTTTTATACCTTCCAGAAATGTTATGGGTTGTATGGGCTGATACTATAGGTTTCTGCACTAGAAAGCAGTCAAAATAGATATGTGCCATTGTATTTAGTGTTTATTCATCAGGTAAGTATGGGAGGAGGCATATATAAGGCAGAGTGTAGAATTTTGGATCAAACTCTTCTGCTTTGCTTTTTTTATTATGAGAAATTCCATTTCTCTCTCTTCTGCTGTGAAGCCCCCTGGGACACTTCCTGCAGCAAAATATTACTTGAATCAGTGTAGGCATGTAGGAAGGTAAGAAATGAAATCTATACTGATACGAATTTTATTACAATAGTTTGATGAGAATCTGTTCTGCATGTAAGAGGTACTTCAGACCATACTACCATGTCACGTTAAGATTATATATTCAAGGGGAAACAATGGCAGGAGCAGAAGGTGCATTTGCAGTGGATCCTGTCATACTGGTGCTTTCTGACAGATGCATTTTCTTGAGCTTCTGTTTGTACCTTGGGAAGTAGCAGTTGGAGAGAGTGGCAAGTGCTCATGTTCCTGTGGAAGGAGGAAGACTAAGCCCTCCCATTTATTGATTTATTTATTTTACAGCCAGATGGAGGTATGTGTAACACAGAGGTACCTGCAACAACTCCATTACTGAATTATTTTAATGGTATCATCAGTCTGAGTCTGGCAATGTGGGTAAAATTGTATTTAAAAAAAAAAAAAAAGGAACATTCCCCCTTGCTGTCTTGATGGGAGGACTAGAAGGTTCTTTCCTGAGTGCTCAATGAGATAAGCTTTTGTTCTTAAGATGTGTCTGTGGGGAGAGTGGTAAGTAAGCTTTTGGTAGGCTCCTGCTAATTGCATGTCCTTCCTCTCAGCTGTCCTGATGACATAGTACCACATGTATGACTATTTTGGTAACCCTTACTTGCTCTTGACAAGTGCTCTTTTCAGAGATGTCTGTTGTATATTTTGTTTATTTTCTGTCCTGGAACAAATGAGATTTGAGCAGAGCAAAAAATCCAGTTGGTGCAGATTAGTTTGCTGGGATGGTAACCTTTCCTCCCACCTCCTTCTGGTATGACATAGGCTCCACTCCTTGGGGTGGCATTGGAAGAGGATATTCATTGTGAAATATCCTAAATAGTAAAATGCAGCCAGTGGGATAGAACTGCAGAATTTTGGCCAAAGACTAGAAAAAACTTTCTGCTACTGAGCAGCTCAGTGTAAATTCTGTGTCTGAAGTTTCCTGAATTGCATTTAGAGAGCTGAAGTAGGTGGAAGCTAAATGAGATCAATGTTGAGAAATGTCTGATGTCAGCTCTTTAAAGCTAAATGCTTGTTAGGTTTTAAAAAATTTGCATTAAATATTTCAATACGACATTACTGAAAGAACTAGGAAACATACTCTATCTACCTTGAGGGAGAAGGCGCAAAGTTGCAAAGTTTTGTGTGGTAACGTGGAATTACCTTCAAGAAAGCTCCTTACATGGTGATTGCTTTTTAGTATGTTCAGGTATAACTTCTACACAAAAGTAATTCCCTTGCCTGATCCAGGCTGTTCAGCCTGGAGAAAAGAAGCCTGCATGGAGACCTTACAGCAGCCTTCCAGTATCTGAAGGGGGCCTATAAGGATGTTGGGGAGTGAATGTTCATTAGGGACTATTGTGATAGGAAAAGGGATAACAGGTTTAAAACTTAAACAGGGTAAGTTTAGATCGGATGTAAGGAAGAAGTTCTTTACTGTGAGGGTGGTGAGGCCCTGGAATGGGTTGCCCAGGGAAGTTGTGAGTGATCCACCCCTGACAGTGTTCAAGGCCAGTTTGGGCAGAGCCTTGGGTGACATGGTTTAGTGTGAGGTCTCCCTGCCCATGGCAGGGGGGTTGGAACTTGATGATTGTAAGGCCCTTTCCAACCTTAACTATTCTATTCTATCAGTAAATTTTACTTCAGTAGTTTTTTTGCTGCAGAATTATGCATGCAGCAAGGACTACGTGAAGTTATGAAGAGGCAACAACCTTGTATATGTTATTTATTTAATTCTTTACATTTGACCTGTGAAGGTTAAGAAGATCAGTAAAATGTGTTCGTTTTTCAGGTACACTCCTTCAAAAAGTAATCAAAGGCATGGTATGCGTGATATGATGAAATGTTGCTGTAAGCTACAAATAACTTTCCAAAGGAGAGACCCTCAGTTTTCCATGAAGTGACTCTCAAACTTCTCCAAAGTTTGTATTCACCCTGAGTTTCACAGTCTGGATCTATCCCATAAACACTCTCTCCGTTTATCGTCATCAGTATTACTGAATTTATATTAAAGCAGTATTTACAGGCCTGTGATTAGAACACCAGATCAGTATGTAATTTGTATGTAATTTCAGTATGGTATTTGAGTATGAAGAAAATAAAGCAAAGGCGAAGAGAAGTTTTTTTTTTGCAGTCAGCATAGATCAGTACAATACATTTAAAATGTGTATCTTGGAAATTCTGAATCAAAGAATCAAAGGATCAAGCCAGGTACCTGTGAACTCCATGAGTCGTTTGCCATTGAATTCAGTGACAGCATAATTAGTTCCAAGTAAGCATGCAGGTATTGTGTCATAGTTGGTTTAATAAACAGTCTTAGTAGGGACGTGGGAAGGAGCAAAATACCTAGATTACCATTGAAAATGTTTATAAAACAAGATGAAAACAATCTTATTTTCCAATCTTCTCCAAAATACTGATGAATATTTTTCATTCATAAGAAGCTTCCTGAATTACATCAGGGAGAAATACACAAAAGGCTGTGCTTCACTTTTTTGTTACCTTGTGGAAACACAGCACAGTCACCTGAGATGCCTTGTCATTAACCATCTCCCCACCCTTCTTCAGTGAGGAGCTTGAATTAAAAAAACAAAATAGTGACTCAGAGTAAGTGGAGCAATCAAACTGGCACTCGATGGTATTTTTCATGTAAATCTGTATGTTTACATGTTCCACTGAAAGTCAGTAAAAGAAATGTTTAAATAGGCTATCAGCACTCTGTGTCCTGTAGGAAATGTCTTTATATAAGGTATGAAATTTTCACTTCATTTGGGTTTACAGTAGGCATCTGCAGCTTCTTGAAGACATTGTTTTGTCACATAGTTTTAAATGTTGTCTTATCCCATCTTTTCCCTGGGCATTATCTTCCCCTCTTAGACTGTGTTCTTGCTGAGTCATTTTGTGCTTGAAGAGCTTGAGCATGGTCAAAGTGTGGGACTGATTGTGATAGTGTCCCCAGAAAAAGATGTGGAATTGGCAGTTGTGTCTGAGCTATGCTGTGTCACAGTTGCCTGGACCTGGACGCACTGCACATGCTGAAGAGCCACAGAGGGTAT
The DNA here is from genome assembly GCA_002631895.1 of Agapornis roseicollis. NCBI lineage: Eukaryota > Metazoa > Chordata > Aves > Psittaciformes > Psittacidae > Agapornis > Agapornis roseicollis. Next base: position 192,664 of record NDXB01012164.1, read on the forward strand.
CACAGAGCTCATGGCCACTCGTTATCTTCTTTCCATTGCTGTACTGGACAGGAAAAAAGTCCAGTTTATGGGATAGGGAGCACAAGGTCTTCTGGAAGCTTCAAGTGCTCTGGCAATATCAGTCTCTTACCAAGGTCTGTTGAAGAACTGTATACAAATAACTTTCCCAATCTTTTGGCTTCTCACTTTATTTTGTATATCTAAAATAAGGGAACAACTTGGGAGATGTTAATTTCACTCAGTTACCTTTACAGGTTGTAGTATTAGAGTGGTTTTGCAGATAAAGAGGACAAGCAAAACACTCCTTCACTACCAGTAACAAAAGAAAAACATTTTGTAGGTTCTGGATTCTGGTTGAAGTTGAGTTGCGCTGTACAAGGCAATTGTTTTAATTTTTGCCTAGCTTCTTTTCACTGTCTTCTAGAGCTAGGGGAAATAGGTTCTGATGATTAAATTCAGGAACAGTATTAGTACAAACTGGTCTGTGATCTGTGCTGAAAGAGACTTAAAATAGGTTTAGTAAAAAAAAAAAAACAATGCTGTTCTTTCTACTCTGTGCATAAACTCTCATGTTGTGCTAGACTTCCAGACTTCCATTGCAAAATTCATCAGAGTAACTGACAAATACTTCTATTTCTCTGCTTGTGTACATGTTAAACACCTTCTCATAAAAGGTCTGTTGGTAACAGCTTTGTGTGAAAAGCTGAGTTTGATTGCTTGAATCTAGAGGTGAGGTTTTTAGACCCTTGCAAGATGCTGCAGCATAAATGGTGAAAGCTTTTTTAAGTTAATCTCTTAAATGCATTCATTAAGATTTGTGGGTTGTTCTTATGAAACACCTTGGCTTGCTTGCTTTCTGGGGGTTGTGAAAGTGCTTATGGTGGGAATTAACTGAAGGCTGCCAAGACAGCTCTTTCTATTTTGTGTGTATTTCTGACTCCATCCAACCAGTATATAAAACTAAAAAACAAAAAAGGAACTGGAGTAGAGGGGAAGGCTTGTGACGATTTGAGGAAGATTAGTCCTGTTTCATTCTACGTACCATGTTGAAAAATAAATGTAAATAAACAACTAGTTGCAGAATAACCAACCCAACACGCAGTTTGCAAACGTTATTATGGCAGCATGCCACTAGGCATGAATGTAAATATGGAGGAAACTGGTGGAACATAAATGAGTAGATAAAGTTTGAAATAGTGTAATTCAGTTAAAAGGATGAAAACATTTTTGCTGATTTGGATGGTAGTAAATTTTAGCACAGGGTGTCCCCATTCCATCAACAAGACAATATCATTGGTTCTCTTTGCTTGTTAGGAGAGCTCAAAGTGGATGGTTAGGGACAAGAGTTTTAACACTGCTGCTTTATGGTAGAGATAAATGAAATTTCTGGAGGTTTTACCAAAACCATAAGGGACAGAGAACCCACCGTTCTCCAAAGCAGCCTGTCCTGTCTTTTAGGAAGTTAACAAATAGAATCTGACAGAAGTAGGGGGAAACATATGTGTACTTAATCTGTTTGGGGTGAGGGTTTTTTTTTAACATTTATATGAAGTTTCTGTCAGTGCTTTGAGCTTGCAGTGCTTACAGTAGTGCAAAGGTAAGGAAAGAAACAGTCTGAAATTCCCATTGTACTTAGGCAGTGTCAGCTATCTTCTCATGCCTCTGGGCTTTGGTGTCATGCTTTGAAAGATGCTTGTCCTTCCTTGACTGTTCTCAGAACTACTACCAGATCTGAACATAAGTCCTGACTACAAATGCTTCACCCCTTTCTTGGTCTTTCAAGTCTATGAGGTTTAGGGTACAGAAATTTATCTTTCTCTGATCACGCAATGGGATCATATGGGTTGATTCAATAAAGAAAACTATTCCTTTTAGGACGGACACCCAAAATACTACCTTTTCTTCAAGACATGCTAGCTGCTTGTCATCATTATTGAGTGTATGTTTAAAATTTGAACTACCAGTCAGGATGCTGTGTTCTTTCACCAAGCTGATTAAAAATGTTATGAACACATCCCTGGATTTTGCCTGCCAAAATGAAAACACGGTATTTTCTCCTACTTCTTGATAGCTTTATCTGTCAAGTGATTTCTGTAACTTTTGTGCTGGACCATGAACTTCTTTGAAATCTTTCTAATTAACAACATTGATTATCCCAACAGGAGCACACTGATAGTTGAGGAGTATTTTTTGTTCTCTGTGTGTCATTCACTGTATTGTTTTTGCTTGTAAACTCTTGTTACATTTTGAGTTTTGGTCCAAAAGACAGTACTGGAAAGGCCAACTTGGAATTTGTTTTCAGTTGCAGCATATTTCTCAATTGTCTTACTGTATTTTAGTTTGGGCATGAAATACTGTATAACTGCATGATAAAAGCCTCCTTTTGAAGGAATATTGTCATTCTGATACAGCACATCTGTGATGACTTTAACTGTCATTTACCAAGAAATCATATTTACATATTTAGTTACTGATTAAATACAGTGCTGTCCGGCTAAGAGTGGAGTGCTTTACCTTTCTGCCTGAATGTGACCATTTATTGAGGCTTCTGCACATTCTTTTTGATATAACTTTAGGGCCAGCAGGAAAAATCTTTTCTGTCATATTTGTCTGTAAGCTTATAGCGAATGGTCATTGCATTTTCTGTTTTAATGCATTTTACTTGACTTCATGCTGTTGTGGGAGAGAGGGTGATTGCAAGAGGCTTCAAAACAAACCCTACTACATTCACACTGGTGATTGAAGAGTCCAGATTTTGGAGAGTTTAGATGTCTCTAAGCAAATGGTTTGAGAGCTGTTCTGTTTATTAATAACTCCTGTGTTATGACATGTCTTTCTTTAGCAATCGGGTTGCTTATAGACTAGAAGAATGAAATGCAGTGAGAAGAGTTTGGAATAGAGAAGCTTTTAGTCCTTTTAATTCTAAACAAAGTACAAAATAAAAACTTTGCATCTTCAGCAAAGACCTGTAGTTTGACAAATATGATCTAATTTTCAAATTGGTCGGCAATAAGCTTGCAGCAAGGGCCTCCTGGACAATTTTACCTTGTTTGCCAGATAATTAAGAAGATCAGTTTGTAGCTTGGGAATATACTTACTACTTGACCTTCATCAAGTCACTGAAATCGTGAACTTTTTGAGTTTCCATTTGTATCTACAGAAGTGATTTTGTGCTGTGTTGTATCTACCCAAATGCCAATTCTGTAGGCGTCAATACTTTAATGTCTTTAGAACATTTCATTATTTAGTCAATGAGCAGAATATAAAAGAGGGATTAATTCATGTGAGTCAGTGTTGTAAGGTAAGATGTAGAAAAAAATGAACATGCTCAAATCCACGGTATTTTTAGTTAATACACATGTAAAGGCAATGATGATATTGCTCATCTGAACTACACTCAAGAAGCTATTTTTATTGTTTGACAATGGTATTCTGGTCCCTACAGTCATGGGCAGATCATACAGATTGTCTGTAGTGCATCACTTGTATAATAGGGGCACTAATATTTACTTACCACATGAACATTTGGAAAATAGAGTTTTAATGTTTCTAAGTACTTTGAGATGAATTAAATTGCCATAAGTTCTTCAAGAGTTCTTTTGAACTGATCCATGAAAGTAATTTTGCGTATTTTACAAAGATCTTAAAATATTTACGCCACCATTCTCTTGCATTATTCTGAGGCCATGTCACCCTATCAGAACATACATTTAGGCATTTCCAGCTTTCCTCTTCTCCACTTACCCCCAAAAATAGATGAATACAAGATTTGATGAAAGAGTGTACATGCACGTGGCATGTGTGAAATAAGAACTGGAGAACTACGGCAATGCTGGGTAGAGGACAGCAGAGACAAAACAGAAAAATACTAAAGAGAAATAAGACTGATAATGGTTACAGTGGAACTGGGCAGAGCAGAAAATCATAGTTGCTACAGCTCTACCTTGATATGGGCCAAGGCTCACAGGAATAGCACAGCTCCTAGATCAAGGTAGTGTCAGAACAGAAGAGTCAACCTAAAAGGTCTAAACTGCCAACACTAACTCTGTATTGAATCTACATCCACATTTGCTTCACAAGTCTTTCTTGTACAAAGCCCAGTTTTTCTCTTTTATTTTCCTATGTGCAAAGACTGATTTAGCTCATGGAATTGTAGAGACTAATGCAAGTGGACAAAGGAGGAAATATGAGCACAAGAGAATAGAAAGTGGGAAAGAAGGTGAACACAGTAATCAAATGTTTACCTGTATTCAGAGTGAGATCCGGCACAAAGACAGGTTAGAAGTATTCTGATTTGTGGAATGAATGGGAAGAAGGAAAATGAGCAAAGAATATCAAAGCCAGCCTATCTATCTATCTATGTATCTGTCTATCCATCTATCTGGCTGTCTATCTATCTATCATCTATCTATCTATCTATCTATCTATCTATCTATCTATCATCTGGCTGTCTGGCTGTCTATCCCTCTATCTGTCTATCTTTCTACCTACTTACCTACCTGCCTACCTATCATCTGGCTGTCTGGCTGTCTGTCTATCTATCTATCTATCTATCTATCTATCTATCTATCTATCTCTTTTTTTTTTTTTTGTGTGTGTGGCCCCAATTGCCAGTGCTTTAAGCAGCATTTACTGCAAAGTGCTTGGCTGTGATGACCATTTGAGGAAATGCTAAAGCTAGATGCTGCTAGAAAACAAGATGCTAAAAATCAAACAGTTCTTAAACACTTTAGGTGGGAACATGAATAGTTAGATAAATAGATGGTATCCCTGATAGAGGTGAAGTCCATTGTATGGGTCTTTTCCAACCTAGTTGGTTTTATGATTCTATGACCTTCAGCTAGGAAAAAGGCCAATATGGAAGCAATTGCTGGCAGAAGCACTGTTAGAGGCTGCTTCTGGAGGCTAGTCCAGCTTTTACTTGCTTACCACAAAACAGCAGAGGCTGGCAGATGCTGTGAGTGTCTAGTTTGACACCCTGCTTAAAGCAGGGCAAGCTACTGCAGGTTGCCCAGGGCTATGGCCTGCTAGGATTTAATATCTCTGAGGATGGAGACTCCACAACCTCTCTGGCAATGTGTGCTAGTATTCAATCACTTTTGCAGTACAGCTAGGGTTTTTTTTTTTTCCCTATACTTAAAATTTCTTCATTTTCAATTTGTGCCCTTGCTTCTTATCCTGTCTCTGGGCATGTTGACTCACACCGCAGAGGAGCAAAAAAGGGGTACATGAAAGTGTCCTGGGGATGATGACACTTTCTGAGCTGTGTGGTTTTTGAATACTAGCTTAATTGTGAGGACAGGGAAATGCTGAAAGGTTACAGGAGATTGCATGCCATTTACAATACAGGGACATCTTTTTCAGAGAAATTAGTTGGCTCAGGTATGTGAATCTCAGTTGAGTAGCACCATGGCAGATTACAAGGATCTGCTGCTTAGAACTTTGCCCCACTTCTTTTAAAATACCTGTTGGATTTTATGTGCTTCTTTCCATTTGATTTCTGTTAATGGCTCCTTTTTTTTACCTTTTTTGTTTTTCTTTTTTTACCCCCCTGAATTTGGAACAAATTCTGTGCTTGCCCTGAATGGTACATAATACAATCACTGTGCTTCATAAATTTCTGTTTTTAAATTCCTGGCCATGTTAGCTACTTACCAATTCTATTACCAGATTCTGAGACCTTAATACAGTTGGAGTGCCCTTTTTTGTTTCATTGCTCTAAAAGCATTCAGTATGGGAAGATTAACCATGGGCTCAGGGTATAGCTGATACAGAGCACTGTGCTCTGTATCGTAGCTCTCCTCATAGCTGTTGTTCTGTGGCCCACAGCAGAGCTGTGTCTTTTAAGTAGTAGGAATGGAATCGCAGAAAATGAAGACTTGTTGAAGTATGTTCCAGACTAATGTGTGCATCTAAAAAGTTCCTCAAACAAAAACTGCTTGGAAATGGAATATGATTTTTAGAATTTTTTTATGTTTATTTTAATTTTCCCCATATCAGGCAAACTGCCCAATTTTGCAAAAAGGAGTAACTTTTTTTCACAGCTTCCTTTAATACGTCCTAAGATGTCATTGTTTTCTTTGTGCTGTCTCATGGCATTACACTCCTTGGATCTGAGTATTTGGAAAAAGCCTCTGGATTTTTTTGCCAGGTTCATGCCATTGTTGTAGCAATGCTATTGGTGCTTAGGAAGAACTGAGGAAGTACAAAAGTTCACAGGAATTAAGAAAAATTGAGACAAAAGATAGTCAAGCTGCTTGGGAAAAAAAAAAAAAAGGAACACTTTTTTTTTAAGTGTTTTATTTAAGTTCTGGCAAAAAGTTCAAATAAGATTGTTTTATTGGAATAAATGGGTCCTTTTTATCTCTTTTTCACACCTCCCCCTGCCCATGTATATAATCTGCCAGGATGTCTGTATGCCAGGATGTCTGTAACCCAGAGGAGCTTTGTATATTAGCTGTTGATGAAGCCCCATCACTGCAGCCTGAGAATTCCCCAAGTTATCCTTTGTGGGTAACTGAGCACACCTTTTCCAAGTGACTCATCGCTGTCCTCCATTGTTGTCTTTCTGGAGATCCCTCTCAGTGCTTCCTTTCTGGTGGTGATACGTGTGCCTCTGCCTCACAGTGGCCACTGTTTTAGCTTTCATGCTTATTTACTTAAAAGTCAGTGTGTAGGTTGGATGAGAATTCAGTGTAAGGATAAGGATAATGTATTATAAATAATACCTTTTTCATCCATAACTGAGTGATGAGGTGAAATGGGAATGGTCTTCTCTGTTCCAGAGTAGCATTTTGTGCTGCCCTCAGAGCTTATTTTCTCCTAAAACCTGCTCTGTATTCTATGTAAAAATTAGAATCACCTTTTTAAACAACTCTCTCATTCTGTCTGTTTTGTCCTCTGTAATTTTGTCCCATTTAACACTGTTCTTTTTCGCCAGTGCCAGAAATTAGGAAGAACTGGTGGCACTTCCATTATGGAAATGGGAAATCAGATGTAGCAAAATGAGATCAGTCTTATTTCTTGGAGTTTATTTTGTTGGGTTTTTGTTTGTTTGTTTTGTTTTGGATTTTTTTTTTTTTTTTTTTTTTAGGAAGGTTTGGGTG
>NDXB01012164.1:211941-273181 GCA_002631895.1 Agapornis roseicollis
TTTTTTTTTTTTTTTTTTAATTTGCTGACTTGTTTTCAATCATTGTCTTATTTTCCAGTCCAAACAAGAGTAAAAAGAGTAAAATTACAAGAACTGTCAAGAACCTGTTAATACTTTTTCAGGCAGAATGTCAAAAATTGCTTTCTGTTCCATCAATATTGATTCATGGCACCAAGACAAAATAATTGGAAGCAGCCAAATACCAGGGGGTTGTGTCCCACATTAACAAAATTAGCACAATTATTTGCAAAGGAATTTAACCAGTTGCAATACTAGTATGAGTTTCACATTAGAGTCACCTCTTTCGTTCTAATATCAGCAATAATTCAATTCTGTAACCTCTTATGTGATCTCCCTGGAGAGTGGGCACAGTGTGTGGTTTGCATGTACTGTATAATTTCGCTCAGTTCTGGGGCAAAGCACAGCAGTGTTTGAGTCTACCAATATGCTATCAAAGGAAATGGGGCTAGGATGTGTTCTATGACCCTTAGGGGCAGGCAGTGATTGTGTCCATATATTTAAAACTTCTTCATCCCTCAAATAAGGTGGCCTCATACATACTGTGTATTGTAAATAGTTCCTGAGTCATGCTCTCCTTTGAACCATACTGGGACATTGTCTGGGAAAGAGCTATTTATCTTAGACCAAAACAGTACCTTAATTTAATATAGATTAAATAATTGTGGATAAACAAGAAGATGTGCCCTTGCTGAAGCCTGGGCTGTGGCCTTTTTTTTTGTTGACACAAATGTACCTCAAGCCTATTTGTCTTTGAAGTCTTTAGCTTAATAGGTGGGCCTGGAAGCAGCTAGTATGCACATCCCATTTACACTAAAGTGTTTTTGGCTTGTTAACTGCTGTTCATGTCTTGTGTGTCTGTTCTCCATCTAAATACACAAGTTTGCTATGGTGGGGTGGAGTCATTCAGGTTCTACTTTGCAGCAGCCTTGCTCTAAGTAAGTCTGACTTTATTTTCTGGGAGGAAGTTGGGGAGGTGGGGATGAGACAGAAACCCCTTCTAGTGAAAGGAAAGCAGGTCTAAGCTCTATTGCTGATTGTTTCTGCAGTGGTTGTAGCACAAGTGGAGAGCACCACCTTGGCCAATGATGACAGCATTGTGACCAAAGCTTTGCCTGGTTCCAGGGACTCCTAAACAAGACTGTTGCAGGCTAGGACCTGTTTGGTTTCTGGAGCCCAAAGGCAGGCAGTCATTCTGTTTGCCTGACAGAGCCAGGCATACTGACTTGTCTATTTATTGACTGAAAAGTTGAGGAGATCCAAGGACCTTCGATTTCTTAAAGAGTGCCATTAGGGGGAATTGTTATCAAGTAAACATCAATCTCCCTTCTTTCAAAAGAAATATCTCTTATTTTAAATGCCTTTAATGCATTTTGTTTATTCTGTCTGTAGAAAGAGAGAAATTCAGAAGACACGCTTTGGCAATGCGACAGAAATAGATGAGAGATAGCACCATTCTTTTTCTGGTTCTGTTCCTAACATTTACATGGTAGTAATATGCTTGGGAGTGGTTTACTTTGGTTGGGTAAGAGGATGGGACTTTGTTCCACATGCACAGAGAGGGGAAGGATATTTCCATTGCTGTTCATGCAGCTTGGTAATTTCTTTTCCTCATGCCTCAGTGGCAGCAGACAATCAGGATTCAAATATAATATACAGTACACTGTGTGCCAGCAGCTCCAGTCGCAGGAACACAGTTTTAAGTAAAAGAACACTCTTACTTACTTGTTAATAACCTAATCTGGCAGTTAGGGGAATAAATAACTAAACGTTGTATCCATATAGGCTCATGTCTAATTTATTTCATGGTAATTAAGTTTATAATTACATGGTATCATTTAATAAAATTGTTCACTTTTACCCGTAAAGTCACTGAATCTTCAGATTGGGCTTTCTGGCTGCAATTTAGGTGCAATTAACCTTTTAAATACAGTATTTTTTCTGTTGAAAGGTGTTGTAAGAAGTAGTGTTCAGAAATGCAAAGAGTGGGAGCGTTCTTTTTTCCTGTGACCATTTTCCTTCTCCATTCCTTGGCGTATCCTTGAAGGGTGGTCCTTTGAATGGAGATGCATTTTGTTCCCATGTAAAACTGAGACCTGAGTGAAGCAAACCAAGGCCAGACTGGAGAAAGTGCACATTATTTTCACTTTAGCTCCAAGCAGCTGTGATACAGGAGGCTTAACCTGCTTCATTTAGTACTGTGTTGTGTGGTATTTTTCCTTTAAAATACTCTCCATCTTCTGTGTTTGGGAGGAATCAGAGGGACATTCACAGCCAAGCAGTGTCCTTGGTGTGATTCCATCTTACTGAGGTATCTAAGAGAAAGAAAAGTCCCTGGAGTCTTGAAAGAGGTGTAGAACCTGCTTCAAGCTTCAAGCTGTCTGAAAAATGCCTGCCAGACTTTAAGATGGTTTTTTAGGAGTATAAATTCAGGCTATGAGGTTCATGAGGAAATGTCCCATACCTCACCCTTCTCATCCCTCAGAGCACATGTACTGCTGTGGAGGACAACTGGTGTAGATAAGGTTCAGTGGAAGGCAAATGTAAGATGTCTCTTCTCTGTGATGTGACATTAGGATCTGTGGTAAGAGATAACTAACACGGTATTTGGAGACCTATGTCTTAATTTTTCTGTCAGAAGAGAATTTTGTGAAGCAAAACAGTAATTGGGCTAGCTGGGATTTGCCTCTTGGTGGCTTGCTATCAGTGCATTATCCTGATGATTGACAACAAACGATCAATATTTTTTGAGGTACATCATTAATTAATGCATGGAAGTTCATGAAATGACTTTAAAGGAAGGCAGCTGAGACTAATGAAGTAAAAAAAAAAGAAATAAATAAATAGTGTTTTACTAGAGGCACTCAGTGATTAGGATTAGCATTTTCTAATAAGTATTCAGGCATCACAGACTCAAGGTAAAACGTCACAGAAATGAAGCTGGAGAATTGCTCAGCAGCAACTATGAGCCTGTAGTGATCAAAGAAGTTAATATTGTCGTAAGGCAACAAGTAAAATAATCCCACTATAAGTGAATATATAGGGTATAGTACCATAACTTTTATTGTACATAAACAACAGTATTTCCCTAATTTGGATATAAAAACTGTTTTGCTAGTTCTTGTCAAAAGGCCATATATTGAAAATATGGAATATCTATTGATCCTTGGAATTATGCAAACTAACATGATGGTAGAGTTGTCTTCAATATTTAGATAGAGACAGAATGGTTTCAAAGTTGACATTGATTCTATTTTTCAAAAGGGTAAGACTAGATTATGCTGTGTCCTTCATGTGCTCTGATCTTTTTTGCTGCTGTAACTGGCACTTGTCAAAAATATCTGTGTAGTAGCATTTCTGTATTTTACATGCATACCAATGAGTGTATTAAACACAAATGCTAAGAATATCATAAGGTAAACAGCCTTTTTTCTTAATAGCTTCGACTTCTCAAGTACCGGCAGAAAGATTTGAGAAAGCGCTTCTTGATAAGTTGATTGATCTCTAAGGCGTACAGTGTTTCATGCAAATGAAGTGTAAAATAACCTGCAGACATCCATGTTTTAAAATGGGTATGCAGATAGTGATTGCTGTGTCCTTTTCTATGAACTGGGTTTCTATTAATGTCTGTTTACTGGGTTTGGTGGGAACTGCTGTTACTGCAGAGTTCTGTTTCATAGTCTGAACAGTTGCTTAGTCACACTCTTTCTTTTTCACTGTAACCTGTTCCTGAATTAGATATTGTGTAAGATATATACACTGACTAGGTCTGAGCACTGGTGATTTGAGCTTCAGCTTTTAATGCCCTTGACTCTTACTAATCAATAGCAAGCAAAACAACTACACCATCAGCAGTCGTACTGTAAGATGAAACGTCTGTTGGATATCATGGTGGAAGACATGAAGGTAATGACTCTCCTTGAGAAAGCTACAATATTTTCTCCTTAGGAGTGCTGAAAGCAAATGTTTAGTTTTCTGCTGCCTGCTTGGAAAATGAGAACAAGTTCCACTGTATCGTAATGTGAAGTAAAATAAAACTCCAAATCAAACTGAGGAAAAACAGATTAATGTATTAAGTGATCTGTAATCGGTGTACAGAACAGTTAGCCCCAAATATTTTTTTTGTGTCTAAAATGCTGAATAGACTGATGAAGTTTTACTTTCTTGGTTCTACCTTATTTCACACTGAAAACAGCTTTATAGGGTTACATACTGAAGTACATATAATTCTGTTTGACCCCCTTTCTCATTTTATGAACTTGTAGATCAATGAAACAAACCATTAAATAGATTGAATGGTACCTGCAACACTAATATGAATGGCTCCAATTTTATTAAGCCCATTTGGAAATCTCATATGGATGGCAGCATCCATAAAATGACAAACTGTATTTCTTCATCTGTGGAGCCTAAATTTAAACATTAGAAGAAAAGCTAGTGATAGTGGAAATGATACCTTTCTCAGATACTGCAGAATTTCGAAGAACTGTAAAGGAGAACAAAAATGAGTTGCTATAAATATTACTGAGGTTAATATGATATTGTACCGTGTACTGCCTTCCTGTTGTAGGAAACTGGAGCATGTAAGAGGGTCAAAACTTTTCATCTTGATGTAGAACTTCATGGAATGGACTGTTTAAGCTCTTCTGATCCTAGTTCTTCCAATTACTAAGTAAATTCAGTTATTGGAAACTCTGATCTGAAAAGATTAATGTGAAATTCAGATTCAGAAATTTTGGGGAATCTTTGAACTCTAATTAAGAGTTTAATTAAGAGTGTGTCCAGGTCTTTGTGGTTTTAGCTCTTTGATTTTCACTTTGTTTGTCTTTTATCCAAGCATTTATCTTTAGGTGTGAAAAGTAATAGTTACATATGCCATTAGAATGTTTGTTACTGTGTTCTGAAACATAAGGCAGTAGTGAGCCTGCTGCATGCAAAATCTGGAAAATCCTAAACAAAAAGTATGGATTTCTTCAGACAACTCTATCTTCTGCTGCTGTGAGGCAAGACAGTCTTTGTGCCACAACCATTCTCCAGAAACCAGGACCCTCTTCTTGCTTTCCAATAAAAATGAAGTGACATTTGGTCCTCAATTGGCCACAGCGTTAGCCAGCATTGCTCTTTGGAACAGTGGCTCAGATCCAAGAAGCGAAAAAAAAAACTAGGAATGAATTATCTCATTTAATTTTCTACTTGAAACCAGAAACTGACAAATATGATACAAATACCTTTTTAGGTAATGCAGCTACATCTTTTTTGTGTTTCTTCCTTCCACTCAGCAGTTTGAGCTTTCTCCATATATAAATCATTGTTCATTTAAAAAGACCAGAGATACATGCTGTATTGTGCTTGATTTCTCCAAGCTGGAGAAAGTGAAAATGTTAATTAATCTTCATTTCAAAATATCCTGTTTAGATGAAGGCCCCAGGAAACATTCTGCTTAGGGTAAACCACATGTACTTGGTGAAGAGAGAAGGCGTAATGAGACTTAACATCATAGGAACTTTTGGTTACTCTTTTGTTTGTGTTTTCCCTTGAATGCTTAGGGTTTACATATATAAACTCCAAATTTATGCAAATCATATGCAGAGAATAGGATGTGAGTATAAGAAACAGTTTTAAATTCAGTTAAGTCATCATTACAGGAAACTTTAATTTACTCTGGCAGAGTTTAAGTCAGTTTTGTAATGACCAAGAAAGTTTGACTGCAGAACTCCAGCTCATCAGAATTCAGTATTTCAAATTTTGTTTGGTTGAAAAGGATTTAAACCAGCTAAAATTTATCACCTTGCTTTGTGAAAAAGTTCAGAAGATGACTATGTCATAACATTTTCCTTCCTGAAAGATTTAGGCGAAGGCTTGTAGGGAGTATAGCCAGTGAGAAGGCGGCATGACTGAGATTGTTTGGAACAGGTAGAAATTGAGCCCATGTCTGTGTGACTATTTCCATAACAATGATGTTCCCAAATATGGCAGTGCATTAGATGTTATGAAGCCATTAACTGCTCAGTTCTGTGTTGCATGCTGGGTAAAGGAGAGAAAAAAGTGGGCTTCATTACATGCACAAAGAACTGTGTTTACAAAAAGCTCCTTTTTCAGAATGCATTCATTATGTTAAAACATGGGGGTTTACTATTATACTTTCCATTTTATACTTTCTAATGACAGAAAAGCTAAAAAAAATATTAAAGGTCTTAACAGCATTTTATCCAGTTCCCAATGAGAGTAAACTCATTGGAAGTTACGAGTCATCCAGTGCCTGAGACACAGATCTGAAACCCTCATGAGATGCTTCCAGAAAGCCAATTGTAGACTAGAAACAATCCTCAGTGTTGGCTCAACTGGATCTACATTAATAGCATAATTCAAATTGCACTTGCTGTAGCACATTCTCTTTGTGGGAGAGCATTTGGACTTAAATTTGTTGTCCCTGAAATAGTGTATTGCAAAATCATTATAATGTTTAAGACTAATAATGAATACAGTGTTCATTTCAGAACTCTCTGAACGAAGAGCTAATATTGGAAATAAAGTATCAGCAGGTTACATTTTAAAATACTTATAATTTTCTTTATTGTCTTGGACACATTTGCATCTCAGAGAGACAGATACATAATGTTCCCTTAAAAGATGAATGAAGTACTGTCATTCCTTGTACAGGGAAGATGGATAGTTTTTTTTTCTCTCTTTCACTTTTATTTTGAGTTTTTTATTTTTATTCTTTAGTGTACTTTCCTCTGTAAGTCTGAGTGGCAGCTTACATAACAGCAATGGGGTTTTTTTTAAAACTATATATTAAACTCAGAATTCAGTGCCCTGGCAGTAACTCAAGCCAAAATCAGGCTTTGCCTCAACCTGCCTTACTGACTCCTTTTGAACTCTGAGAAGCTGTATGAGAAGCTGGCAGTTAGGACATGAGAAATCGTCTTCTAAATATCCAGTGCCCATTATTTTTTGCCTCTATTACCTTAGAGACTCCAAGTAGTCAGAGATCTAGTGTACAAATTAGTCCAGATTGCCTGCTGTTTAATGGGTTTGCAACTTTTTCTGCTTTCCCTGGAACCATTTTTTCAAAGCATTTCTGTTCAGTTTCTGCATCTTTATATTTCAAGCCTTTTTTCTTGCTCCATTTGTCCTGTGTCCTGTCAGAACATTCATATCCCCCCCACCATTGTTCTGTATTTCTATGTCCCTTCCTTCTCTACATACTTTACCTAGTTGCTTTCCATGTTTCAGCAAAGGAAGTCAATAGACTTTTATTTATTGTCTTTAAAACTTATATTTATTGTTATTAATTCTTGTGCCTTCAAGTCCTGGACTTGCAGGACTCCCTCGTGGGCTTTTTGACACCTTTGGACTATTTAGGTCCTTGGTCTTAGGCTTCTTCCATACTGATTGCTTTAGACATCACTGTTGACTATTAGAGTTACTAATATACATGCAGATGCAGCTAAGAATATGAGCAGGTCTATTGCCTACCTGTGTCTTAAAGACTACTGTACACTAAAAAGTAGTTCATCAATTAAAACATCTTAAATGAAAATTCAGAGGTGACTGCGTAAGGAACAAACAGAAAGGCCAGAAAGCTTTCATTTGCAGTAATTTTCTTTAGTGCTAAAGTGTGTAGATCTGTGTTTTTATATAAATACATCTATCTGTCCTTTGAGTTAGTCTCCAAGCAAGTACGGAATCTCACAAACTTAGGAGAACAAAGTTCCACAGAGAAGGTCTGAACAGCCTAGGAAATTCAGAAAAAAAAAGCAGTAGCTTTCAATTCTAGACTCCCAAAATCCTGATGGTACTTCAAATTTTCCATCTAACCTGTAATGTCCAAATGTCCTCAGAACATAACTTAGGAAATAATGAATAACCACAGTGACTCAGTAAAAATACTGAAGAAAGTCCTGGAAAAGCCTGCAGAAAAGGATCCTCAGTCTTCCTCAAGCTCAGTTGTATGGAGTTTGCACATGCATATACAGTCATGAAGGTCAACATAGTTTACAGCTATGCATTTTCTTGACATTACAGTAGGCTCTTAGGTCTGTGATGTTAATATTGCTTGATGAACTGAATTTTCAAGGGTACAGTTTTGATTTTTAATTCTCTCAAGTATTTCATGGTATGGTAAAACAATATTAATTCACTTCAAGATGTTTTATCTATGTGGGAGGAGGCAGTAGAAGGACCCAAATGATGTCAGATTCAGTAAGAGCACAGATTCCAACAATAATGTTGTGTTCCTTACAAGTTCTTAAGATACTTACCACTACATGTGGATATGTCCATAAGAAAACATTTTCTCAATGTGAGTCCAGTCTACAACCTTCCTCTCTAGGCAAAACAGCCCCCTTGAAGACTAGCTGTTCTGAAATGATGCTCATTTCAACTGATACTATTTTTAATGTGAATTACCCAGTTCCCTTTGTTTTTTTTCCTTAACACTGTACACTAAACCTTATCAGTTATTTCAGAGAAAAGGAATTTTGCCACACCTTTTTGGAAATGTGTGGTGGCTTAAAGCTAGCATGTTCAGCTTCTGAGTGTGCCATTATCAGCTTCCCGTAGAAGTACTAAGAGTGCCTCAAGGTTCGAACAAGCAAGAAAATGCAATGTAAATGAATTAGTCATAGTTACTTAATTACTAACAGTCAAATGCAACTTCCCTTGAAACTGATAATTTAAATCCCATTCATTGGGACAAATAAAGATTTGGCTCTGAATTGTTGTTTAAAGTACACTGGAGTACAGGTAAACTTTCACTCTTTATAAACATTGAGAACTTACTAAAGCAAGGTAAAATAATAACCAAAACTAAGCAATAAAAATACTATTGATTGTGTTTGGTACAATTCTCACTTTTTTTTTTTTCAAATGTCATTAGAACAAGTAATGGTGACTGTCAACAGTGATGTACATAATAACTCAACTCCATCAGATACCAGCAGACTGGGTAAGACAATGCTATTCTAGGAAGTATTTATGCTATAGTCAGTTGGATTTCATACAAGGCCAAACAATAACCTTCTTCACAGTTCTTAGCCTCAGACTGTTATGTAACATTTGGGGTAGATGGGTTTCCCCTTCACCTCAAAAAATTTTTTTTGGATTTTTACTTGTGTTTCCAAGAGCCATCATCACACTCAGTTGTTGATTTTTAAGTTCCTGTAGAAATTTAGAAACAGTAAATTTTAAGGTAGTTAACTACTGTTTCCACCAGCTTCACTTTTCTGCCATTACAAGGTAATTTAACAATGTTAAGAGCAGGAGCCTATTTGGAGCAGGCAGAAAGAATGATGTGAACAGAGGTAAGCGTGAAACAAAGGTTACAGGGGAACCTGGTGTTGTGCTTCCAGTAACTTGGTGGTGTAGCAGGGCTCCTTTCACTTTGTTTATGGACCAGACCTAGGACAGAGAATTTCATTGTGCACCCAGGCTTGTTCACCATAAGCTTTTGCACAAGGCAGGACACCTGACTGGGGTTTTGCTGACCCATGCACAGTACAGCGCCATGTTGGAGAATTTTAGATTTATTTCATTACATCTAGATAGGAATATTTTGATACGTTAAAGACATGAATAACATGCCTTATGCATTTTTAGTTAGTGAATAAAATTGTTGGCCACAAGATAGAGCTGATGTTGTCATTTTCATAAATTCATGTGGTTTTTATTTAACATTATATATGCTTTAAGTGCATTTTATGTTTATGTGTTTGATTGTCAAGTATTCATTTGTGTTTGGACATTCTTATTAATTTGACTTTTTTAAAAAAAAAAGCATGATTTCTCACATTTTATTTTGTTTCTTTTAGGTTTTGTTTTATTTCATAAGATCCCACTGGATGGGTAAATGAAATAAGGAAAAGATGAGAGAGAGGCTGTTGAGCTTGTGGAAGCTGTATGCTGCACATTAGGGAGTGGACAGTGTTCTTGCCCTCTGAAGTGCCACCACCCTTGGACTTCTCTTTTAGACATTGTTTGTGTTTGGAGAACTGTAGAAGTACATTCAAATCAGTAGCTGCTTTTGCAAGAACAGGGTGAAGCCAAGGCCTCAGGCAGCTATAAAACTCAAGAAAGTCCAGATATAAGCTATCATACTCTTTTCTATTGCCTTGTCCCCACTGTGTCTTCCAAAATGACATTGAGATCAAATTACAATATACTGTTTCCTCTGTCATTTTTTTTCTGATGAACTTAACTGGAAAGATGTTGTTTATAAATAATATTTATCAAAGGTGAACTGCAAAGTTGCTTTTATTTTTTATTGCATTAGTGGCTCTGCAAAACTTCAAATGTCTAATTTGAGTGTGTGTGTAAACTCACTGATTTCAGTGGAATGCTCACATCCTTGAAGTTAAGTTCTTTTCAGGGTATGGCCTTCAATCCTGAAGCAGTAAATTGCAGAGCTGGCCCTGCAAATCTTATTTATGTATGTGGTTCCCCTGACTTTACCAGGAAGATGGACAGTATGAGCTGTATACAGAAAGGTGACAATACTGTTTGTTAGTGTGTTTGGGTATTGAACCAGTGCCATCAGTTGCAGATTCAGTGAGGTAGTGCTTATTCAATACAGCCCATAAGTTTGTGTGAGTGTACAAATCTTTAGCAGGCTGGAACGCTGATTCTGAGCCAAGAGAAAGAATAACACTATAAGCTTAGTCCTTCGGACTGTATACTTACAGGCATATTTAACTGTTCATGTTTAACGGTGGAGTATACTTCAGAATATGTTTCAGGATACTTCAGAGGAAAGGCTGTTCTCTTCTGAGGAGAGTTATTACAAGTAAAGCTAAGACAACTTTGCAGAAGAAGGGACTGCATTTAGATATAGTGCTATGCATTCACTTTCATGCTATATAATTATCAAACCTTGAGTTTGTATTTTGATTTTTTCAGTTTAGGGAATCATTGTAAGAAAGATAAAGTTTCTAGTGTTTTAACTGAGAGTTAACTACAAAGATGAGCAGCAAAAAACTGGGATAGATGGTTAAATTTCTATGCATTTTGATTATATTTTTGAGCTATGTTTTGATTTTAATTTCATATTATTACAGTTAGTAAAAAAGGAAAGAAGTTTTTTCTCTTCTGTATGCACTTTTCATTGGTTGTGCTATTTAATTTCATCCATTTTCACTCTTCCATTGAAACACTGTTGTCTTTTCTTTCACTGTAGTCTCTTACAGCATACACCATCCCTCCATCAAGACAATACTGTCTTGATTCTTTTGCTCTATCTCTGTGTACTTACTTGCTTTATGCCTTTTAAGACACTCAGTGCTTTAGCTTTTTCCTTGTGGTTTTTTTTCAGTCTCTCGCATCCAAGTTTCTTATTCCTGCAGTGCTCAAGTTTTGGAAATGTCCTTATTAGTCAAGAAATACATCTGTATTTGCATCCTTCTGGGCCTGTGTAGTGAGCTATAGTCTTTCTTTTGTCACTGGCTAGGGAAGAAGAGTTGCAATTGCTAAAGTGCTTTCTGTCCCAAATATGTGTTTTTGTCACTACATTAAAGAAGAGGATGGAACATGGAACTGAAAATCTACTGATGACCTAGCAATCATGGTGCTGCCCTGCACATACTGTGGTGGTCTGGGGCGGGATGGCAGCAATTAAAGCTGTTTATCGTAATTACTGTTTGATGTTAGATATCAACAAGTGTTGTGCTGGTCCTCAGAAACAGTATTAGGAATGTCTGCCTTTTTTCCTTCTTAATTCTATGTGGATATCATCTTGTGTTATTTTAGAGAGATACTAACTTTCTCTTCAGATTACTGTTTCTCTTTTAACTTTCCTTTAATTACTTCACATACTTCTTACTTTCACATGCATCTTTCCTTCTATTAAAATAAGGTCTCATAACACTGGGCAGATTCTAAATCAATGGATAATTGTTTAGGTCAGCAATATTTGAACTGAAGTCAGCGGAGTTACATTAAATGTCAGTTGGATCATGAGCAGAGCTTGACCCAGTAGCCCAGATTCTAGTCTTCACTTTTGCTGGGACAGCGTCAGCATATTTGTTATGTATTCACAATTTATTGCCAAATAAAGGCAAACTTGCAGAGCTGGAATTTGGCAGTTAATTTTTGAAATATTTAATTTTAAATGGTAGTCCTTTTCTGATTCGTAATTTTTATATGCATAAATGTGCACAGTTATCGACTGGGGATTTTACATAACTTTTTTGTAATTTATTGTGTAGCACTTTGCAGTTCATCTTTATGATATAGAGTAGGTTTGACCTTCAAATATTTCAGCATGTACTGACACAGTATTTTGGATTTTATGTAATCATGGAGATAACTTTAATAAACCACAACTGATTTATGCACCAGTGAAATATATATATATTTATATATATATAGTAGAATATCCTTCTTACATATTTTGTACTGTATCTTATATATTAGCCACTCAGTGCACTATTACTTGACGCAGATATTCACAGAACTGTATGGATTACAGCATGTGATTTGTTGCTAATAATGTCTTAACGCAGATGTTTAATGACTGATGGAAAAAGACTATGTGTTTCTAAAATGGTTTATTTTCAGTATGTGGACAGAGCCTCTTGAAGCTAACAGAGCTAGTTTTAACACAGCAATTATAGTGCCCACTAGCTCCTGTCTTTCAGCTTGATTGTGACATTGCTTGTAACTGTAGAGATTCTGTTCTGCCCAAATGGTATTGGTTTGCAAAGAGCTCCATTAAGTACGAATTCTTGACCTCCTTAAAATAAAGTGAGACTGAAACTAAGAATCATGCAGGAACCATTAACATGGTAAAAGTTGCTGGACATCCAGGATTTGACATTAAAAAGCTTTTATATTGTTTCACTGAGCAATAAAAAAGGCTATGAAATGTCTAAAGCCAGAGTTGCTGGTTTTTTTCACTGAAAAAAATAAAGACATGAAACTAAAATAAAAACGTATTTCTAGTATTCTGCTAGAAAGGGTTTATTTATCCTGGAATTTACTTTAAATTGGCATTTAATATACTCAGAGAAGTATTGAGATAAGCTTTTGAGCAGTTTGATGGGCAAATTAGTTGGGAGACTGAAGAGAAAGCAGTGCTTGTGGTATTATGGTGTGAGGCAATGTGTACCATCCAGTCTATTAAATAAACCTGTTCATGTTGAATTTGGTGGAAGTTTGACCAGTGGCCAGGTTTATGTTGCAAACAAGCGCATTATTCTGAGGCAGAACCCAGGATCTGTGTTGTGCTTTCTGCAGCTGCTTGCCATGCCAAGCAAGTTGGGGGCCTTTGTGAAGGCTATTCCTGCAGAAGGTTGTTTGGGAAAATGTATTTTTTTGATTGGAGTTGTGAGAACTCATTGCCAGGGCAGATTGAGGCTGCTGTGACACATTTTCATGGCAAAATGTGCGTGTCTGAGTACCCTAACCTGTGCAAGGCAGTCCCTAAGCTTTCCACTGCCCTTGACTACCAGCTGGATCTCTCCCAGGCAGCAGTGAAGAAAATAACTCATTTCAGTGGGATCAAGATCCTTGGAGGCAGCAGACAGTGCCAGGAAAACCTGTGGACAGCTAGTTGGAAATAATTCTGCTTCAAATAGCTCTCTCAGGAATTGCTCTTTCTTTTTTGACTGCCAGCAGAAGCACTAGAAATCTATTTTTTTCCTAAGGTGCAGCCAATTCATAAGCACAGTTTTTCAAAGATTAAAAGACTTGTGGCAGCTTGCCATGTAGGAGTGACCATTAAACATCCTACTGGCTTTTTATGCAACAAAATTCATGCAATTGTCCACTTTCTCAGTTGCTTCATCTGGCCATCCATGATAAATCCAAGATTGAATCATCAGCACAAAGACCACCACTTTGTTTGCAGCTGTTTGAATGCTTAAAACTCGCAAATGGTTTTTAAAGTTGAAAGCCATTACCAGACAAGTAAAAAAAAAGTGCATCCTTTCCAATATCTTCTTAATTCAGCCCTCTTTTTTTGGTTACATATTTAACATTTGAAACAACTGGAAATTATTTTTAGTATTTTTATTTTCTTCATCTTCTTCCTCATTATTCTCTCTGGCTTCTTCTTTTTCCTTCTGATTTTCAGTTGTCCTGTCTTCTCTTCTGTTCCAGAGAGAGCTTCATACCCTCCTTTGTGAGCTGTGGTAAGCTTCCTTCCCCATAGGGTACAAATATGCAGGATCTTTGAATATCCTTTCCATCATTATCTGGTGGTGTGAAATATTCCAGATTTTACTGTAGGCCCATGTTGTGCTATATTTTGTCATCTGACCTCCACAGCAAGAGTTTGTGGGTGTATTTGGAAGTATTTAAAGTTAGGAATACAGCCTTATAGGGAGCACAGTACATTGGTACTGTTTATTTTACGTTTCACAGCCCATTTCATTGTCCCACTTCTGTAGGTATATGTATCCTCAAATTTTTGAAGCTGGCTTCCATCTGTTCTGGGAATTGTTTTCTACATGCAAGTAAATCTTTTGTGAAAATAGAAAATTATACATTAATTGGAAATAAATATAACTGTTTAGTTATAAACAAGCCTGTAGTTACACAAGCATGTAGACTGTGTGACCTTGTAGAAGATGTTACTGTCCTTTAACAAATCCTAAAGGTTAAGTGGCTAACTTATGGTCATCAAAAAAAGGTAGATCAAAAGACATGGTAAAGACATGACATATGCTTGTAGTTTTAATAGCATCCTTCCATTATTAGCTATACTTTTGCGGCTACATGGAGTGTGCTGGATAACTGTGTGTGTTCTGGCCTGAAGCAGAGTTGCAGTCAGTGTAGATCCAAACTGCTTTCATTTTGAGCAAGGCAATTCCCCTACAGTCCCTGAAGTCAGCAATTCACAGCAGCATTACTAAGCAGATTATGATTAAATATAGGAGGAAAATCTGCTCATCACATCCACATTTTCACTGTAACTTTGTTTCTTGGCTGGAATGACAAGAACAACTATATAGGATTTCAGGGAACTATCTGATGTTCACGTAAGTAGGGGGTGAAGTCAAGGCTTTGTTGTGATGACTTGGTTGTGATGACTTGATTTTTGGTTGATGGTAAGCAGTGTAGGGCTCATGCCTCAGGCATGTCCACAACACTCGAAAAAAAATCCTGATTTTTTTCCTGATTTGTTTTGTTTTATTTTGCTTTTTAACACAGCTATTTTACTGATATTACTGGCTTTACTAGTGTGAGAGCATAATTAGGCTGCCATGCTACTGCACAAACCTGAGACGAGAGTCTTTGGCAAATACATTTGAAATGTATTCTTTGTGTTCCTTGTTCTTTTGTGGATATCAGGTTCAACTTAAAAACAGGAAGAGAATCACTACGTTGGTTTCAAAGTATAGAATGTATGCATGTTTTGCTAAGATTTATTTTTCACATGTTCAGAAAAGTAGTATTCTAAATGATAAGCAATGATATGCCTCCTATCGTAACATAACCTAATTAAAAAAAAGTTTTCTGGAATCCATCAGGAAGCTGTAAATCTTTTATCTCTCTCTTCTAATTCTTCATGTTGAATCAGTTTTATATGTCATGTAAATAGCAATCATTGGTTTTGTTCCCAAGTAATAGTTTAGACAATCTATATTTACAAAAAATGCACTTGATTGATAAACTTACTTGTAACAGGCCAACAAAGTTTTATAATTCATTATCATTGCATTGTGCTTTTCACTCTCTGTAAATTGACTGCATCTAGTATTTCATTAGTTATTGTGCACTGTATTGGATGATACGTGATCTTGGAGGTCGTCACCTGTTATCTGCTGATATAAATGTACTTATTGTTTGAGCTTTTTTTCTGATAAACAGTGAGATTCAACTCCTTAATTATTTTTTTAGAGCATCTTGAATGGTTACCCTATTTAAAAAATACCTTCCCCCAACTGCTTATAATAATTTTATTTCTATTAAGTTTAATTTAAATATATGTGTTTAGCATATACATTCAATTTAGAATTTAGGTCAGATGTATTTAGATCAAATGACTACATATTCGGCTCCTTGCCATAAGCAAAACCAGCAAGCTTTATATGTCAGGGCATGCTTCATGTACTCAGAACTCAAAATAGAAAAAGTTGGTTGGTTGAATACTCAAGTAAGCTGTGCTGATTTTCCAAACTATTTTGAGGAAACATTAGTGCTGTGATTTGAAGGGTGTGTTTGTTTTGCGACTTATGTTTGTTTGCCCGGACCATCTGGATTTCTTGACAGACCTAATGAAACAGTGTACAAAAATGTTAGAATGGTTATGTTGCAGTTTAAGTGCAAGTTTTTTGGTTTTTGCTTTTTAGTAAGGCATGTCATATTTTCCCATAATTTTGATCGCTGTATTTGGATTATGGCAGATGTGGATATTGCATTACATGTTTATCTTCTTGCTTCTGAAATGTTTGGTTAAATTTTTCTCTTCTGGAAACTCAGCACATTTCCAAGCATCATACCAAATCTGCTTTGTATATATTTGGATGCTTTTTTGAGTGGTAGCAAGCTTGCCATTGGAATATTCTAGTAAGGATTTGCAGCCTCAGCAGAGCAAGAAGTTATCTAAGAAGAACAATCAAAAAACCAAAGCTAAGTAAAGGCAAAAATGAAAGTAGCTGTGTACACTGCACAGAAAATTATGAAGTCAAAAAGATAAGATGCAACATAAATTCTTCATGTTCTTGATAATTCAAATTAGCATAAAAACGCAAAGAGTGGTTCATTTTTTAATGAGCACAAATTGTAACTTAACAGTATTCTTGCAGATGTTTTTATCTGGTTCTTTTAAATGAGATAAAAAATACAAAGCATGTATTGGATATTTGTAACTTGAGAAATTTTTATTTCCGTTGAATTTCTTCATTAACAGACTGCAAGAATAAAAAGTTACTTTTGTAGGTTAGTTTATATTGCCATTACCATTTTAAAAGTAAAATTAAAGATCACCTTTCAGGTTTAGTAATTGGTGTTCCTTCCTATATTACGTTAATAATCAGTCTCTGACGCACAAATTCAGAGCACATAATAAGCAGATCTTTGTATATTGCAATTTCATGAGAATGGTTGCAAAAAGTCACAAAATTCTGGTTTCTGATATTTAGATAATTCTATCAAAAGACCTTTTGGGCAATGCATTTTATCTATAAAAAGCAAATGCAGTGTGTATTTTTCTAAAGTGTTCTCTAGCTATCTTGTTGAAGGTGACAGATACTATAGATTTAAGTGGACCTGTTTTGTTTCGCTTCTGTGTTGCTATCCAGAGCTCTAGGACTTTCATCATCAGCAGAGAGTTAACAATAAGGGAGCCATATGTCATTAAGGTTTGTAAATAGAGAATGGGGTTTCAACTAAAATAATCCCCTCAAAACCTCAGAACTGTGGTTCACAGGTTGTGATCAAAAACAAAAAAAAAGTGGGTAAAAAGAACAGAAAAGTGCATTTGAAACATCTGAAAATTTATTTTGATTAAAGTTCTAGATTGGTGCACAAGTTGAAACTGTGTTTAACATGAATGGCCTGCTCTTGTAGTTGAAACCCAGTAATTTAAAAACCACTTGTTTTATTTATGCCATTTGCTTTTCTACTGTGGTTTCCAAATACAGTTTATTCCCATTGTGCCATTGTTATGATGCCATTACTGTGTCTTCATTTTTCATTGTAGTAAACTTCAGATATTTACCAACTGTAATCAGTAAAATCCCAAACAGTGTTTCAGAAGAAAGTAGAATATGAATGTGACAGTGTCTTTCATAACCCCATAGAAGTGCGGTGCTGTTTGCACATCCAGAAGTATATATTCAACTGCTGTTCTAGCCATGACACCTTCCCAAGAGAGCTGATATGCAAAATGAAAATAAGCAAGTTTGTGTTGGGAACACATATTGATGACACCACAGATCATATTTCCTCAATAACTCTTAATGGCTAATATTAGGTATGAGAAGTTACAAGAATAAACACTGATTAAATTCTTTGTGGCTTGATGGGCAACTGATTGTGCAGTTTCTTAACTATTAGTGTGATCCAGCAGAAGAGTCACCATGTTTTTCCCTGGGAAGGCTTTAGCAAAATTTTAGTGTCTACAGCATTGAAATGGATGATCCCTCAGAAATAGATGTGTCATTTTGCCCCAGAGAACATGATCCAAGTAAACAGCTAATTCTATATAAACCTTTGAGTAATGGATAGGTTGTGTATCTTGTCGTTCCAGAAGACATCCTGGCATAGGTCTTGCTGCCTAAATCAGAATTCCCCTTTCTTTTTCTAAAGATGAATGCCATAAAACCAATTTTAATGCTTCCTCAAGAGACCTAGCATGCTTAAGTCAGAGCTTGTAAGTTAGGTCACACTTTTCTGCCCCATATTGTGCAGAGGGAGGGAAGGTCAATAGGGCTAGCAATGTCAGAAACTCCTGGTGCACTTTTACCTAATTAATGCATAGTCATAAGTTGGTTAACTGCTGTTGAATATCTTCAGATTCCTAGGAAAAATACAAGGGCTATATATACCTGTACTGTTAGAGCAAAATGTAGAGTCTCAGTAAGTCTAAGCTTTGTAGAAGAAAACATTTCCATAAGACTCTCATTTTCATTCAGATTCAAAGCAACGTATATTGCCTTAAACATGAGAGACAAAAGTTCAAAGTATGAAAGTTTATCAGTGTTGGCTTCCTCATGGTAAACACATCTTGTTGATTTTTCTGCTGATGTCAAGTGGTTAGATGCAAGACTTAGGTAGTTATTTTCTCTCTTTATGTTTTATAACCAAGAGTAATTTTTTGGTGGTCTGACGTACTACCTCTGCGTTGTAATATAGCTGTCTCCCTGTCTTGGTGAAGCCTTGTCTTCTGTGTACCAAGTAGTCCAGTGATAGCTCAGTCCCTGGTGAGTGTTGTGAAGGCTTCTGCCAACCAAGCAGTAACTCTCTGTTATTACTAATTGCTCAGCTGTTTCGTTCTTCAATACATGTAATATTTTCTAAATATGATTTAAATAAGCAACTTTGCGTTTGTTTGCTATAACAGTATGAATCAAAATCAGGTAAGTTCACTGTGAGTGGCCTGGCTATTTCCTCTCTCCAGTAAGAACCAGGCATTTGAGGTACTGTCTTTGAAGCAGAACATGCAGACACCAGCTTTACACTTGCTGTGTGGTATAACAAGTTACCTCTTCCTGTATGTCAGCACTGGTTTTCTTTTGGAATTTGGCATAATCTCTTTCCAGGTAAAGTGTCACACTTTATCACTCTTCATCATTGTGTTAAAAAAAGTGTGAAGGGTCACGTATCTCTTCAAGAGGAAGGCAAAGATTTATAACTGCTTTTTCATTCTAAAGAGGATGCCAAGTTTCCATTCCCTGCTGCAACTTCGCATTTTGTTGGAATCCAAATGTATATATAATCCTGTTGCTGTTGAGCTCCACTACCCTGGAACACAGGTGAAGTTGTTAATCTGTGGCTAGAAGGTAATAGCATTGCCCCTGAGGGCAGTTGTTCCTAACTGTGGGGTTCTTAACAGTTTTTGCTTCTGGATTGTGGGCCCAACTTTTCCCATGGTGAGAGCAGCCATAACCACTGGTGATTTGCAGATGGCCTATATGATAGCAGTTTGATCAATGGTTGCTAAGGGAAAGATACTTGTGCCAGGAAGGGGCAACCTTTGGCATATGAAGCAGAGCAGCTGAGGACTAATGACAGGGAGACTGAGTTATCATGTCATCGGTCTAATTACAAAGGGTTTGGTCATCTTTAGGAGGGGAG
Source organism: Agapornis roseicollis (assembly GCA_002631895.1). Lineage (NCBI taxonomy): Eukaryota > Metazoa > Chordata > Aves > Psittaciformes > Psittacidae > Agapornis > Agapornis roseicollis. The sequence goes on from NDXB01012164.1 coordinate 231,697, forward strand.
TGAAAATTCCAAAAAACTTCTGGTATTTCTTTTTTCTCCATTTGGAGGCATGCATGTCTTGCTTTGGGTGCCATAAATCAGACTACTGTGAGATTTATTAGATACAGAATATAAATGTGATTTTAACTTGCTGTGTTAATAAGGAATTCCATCTGCATGTTGCAAGATGCAAAGAGTCTGCAGATGCTTGCTTGGTTAAGCTACAGTCCTGGCTCTGATCTGAAACTAAACACAGCACTGTATACAGAATAAATCAAGGGCATTTATTCATTTGAGATTTTTGTCACCACTGCAGTTATGGACATAAGAAAATGTGCATATACAGAATCATAGAATAGTTAGGGTTGGAAAGGACCTTAAGATCATCTAGTTCCAACCCTCCTGCCATAAGCAGGGAGATATGCAGTCCTGCTTTGAGTCACAGCCTTCTCTTAGGAAATAATTTTATCTGCTTCAGCATTCTCGGGAGGACCGTTATTGTACAACATTAATTTGTCCAAGTGATGCGTAACTGCTTTTTTTAGTATTCTGAAACTTTTCATCATTGTCACCTACATATCACAATTACAAGTGCACAACTTGTGCAGCCTGATTCTCCTGTCTTTCCTTGCACTGAGTTTCTGTTTATGCCATGTGACTGTAAAATGCTAACAGATCAGTCTGTCCAGCAGTGAATAATTCTGCATGAGATGGAAACCAACAAGCTACTCAAAATCAGTAGAGACTGAGAAAGGTATGAGCCAGATCCTTTAACTAATTCACATCAACTAAGAGACCAAGTTAAATATTTGCCCTTTGTAAGTACTACTGCTACATAAGAATGGTAAATTTTAAAGCTTGAAATTCATTGTGAATATTTGTAGGAGTAAACATCTTAGGTCTTGCCAAACATTTAACATAAAAAAGAAATGCCAACAAAATGAAGCAATGCAATTTTAATTCCAAAACAGTAAGGTTTTTGTGATGCTTAATCCATAATAACCAGACTCCGTGCAGGATCTGTATTTATCTGTAGTTTCATTTTTTTCTATAAAATGATCTTTTAGGAGATCATGTAGGTGTAAAATAATGCTATATATTACAGTTTTAGTCATGTGTTACTATCAGAATGAATAGTATTGAACTAGTAGTATTGAATGTGTTTATGAATGCTATATACTTTGAAACTTGCTTCAGAACCCAGATCAGTGAGTTTAATTCAGCAGGGCTAGCTTATTTTAAATTCAGAACCCCAATGTCTTTATGCTGGTGTTTGAATCATTAGTACTGTATTGGTCTTTATTTTGCAAGTCATGGTGGTCCCTAAACATACATTTTTTCATTAAGCATTATAAAGAATATGCCTTGAGTGTGAATATTAGTCATTTTTTAGCAATAATTACTTGGCAGTTGAAATGAAATTGGTGTAGATGGTATTGCTAGTGATAAAAAATGTCAGAAATCTGTTGTAATCATATACTTGAAAATGAATTTTCATTAAAAAAATTACAGCTGTAGTGAGACTCTATGTTATTCTTGCTTTCTTATAAAAGTTCAAATGGGTGAGTAGCTTAGGACTTAATTTTTGCTTCATTTTGTAGGCTGGTTAGATAACTTAGCTGTTTCCAGATGCAGTATTTCTGGAAACTGTATTGTAGAACACCATTCCAACCACTCAGTAAATCGTGCACAGCCAGGTACCCCCCTTGGGATAATGGGCTTCTCTTGTTACTGATTTGGTCCACCTGCACCTCGCATAAGCCCTGTGAAGCTGTTACATGTTGACTGCTTCCTGCCATCTTTTTGGTGAGGTATCTTATCTCTGTGGCACAGAGCCCAATTTAAAGCCTCCTGAAAGGGGTGTGTGCTCAGGCATGCTTCCATTACTGGAGTAGATACTGTAGATGGCTTCAGTGCTGTTTGCTAAAGATACAGGTTTGCTTTTCTTTCCTCATTCTTCTTGGACCTTAAAGAGGAGGAGGGAAGGGAGATACTGCAGGAGGGATTCACTTCTGTTGGCTGCCAGCCCAGCCTTAAGCACTCTCCAGCAAGCTGGCTTGTCCGCCTCGCATCTATCCCTCCTCTGCCAGTCCACGTGACTGTGTGAGTGAAAGATAAAAGACCAAATTCTTGCTAATTTTAACAATCCCAGCAGCACCATAATGAAAACCTAACTCCATAGCTTTTACATTTCTGGTAGCATGCAGCAAATTGTACTGTCTTTAATCCTCTCCCTGGCAAAACTCCCACTGACTGCAGTGGGAGTTTTGTCTGAGCATGACCAGAGTTGGAATTTCAGGGTTTGGTCCTATATTAATTTTTCAGCAAGAAAGAGAAATAGATTTTATAGATTTTCAGTTAAACATTAGGAAGACATGAAACTGTCATTCTCTGTAATGTAGTGGTACAAATATGGGCAATTACCTTTTGGCATTGCCTCTTGAGAATAATACAGATCTATTACTTTAACCCATTCCTAATATAATTCATGTGCAGCCATATGTTACAGATGCTGCCTTTCAGTGACACAACTAAGTGCCACAGCAGCATGAGACTTCATTTGCCAAAAAGGTTGTCATTATTCTTAATACAAAGACAGCAGTCCTGATTCCACTGGTGTTAAAAGGGATTTTGCACCATTGTCATTTTAATAAATTACTCTCAATTGATATTAAGATGAAGGGCATTAGACTTTGTATTGCTATTTCACTTTTTCTGTTTATACGGTTTCATGTTTCATGTTTGATTTCACTCTTTCACTCTGTCCCCAGGTTTGTTTTTCTCTACATTTCTGCCAACTAGCCAGTTGGAGCTCAGCACGTTATTTTAGGTAAAGAAAAAAATAAATAAAAAAATCTAAGGACTGTGAAAATAAAAACCTTTCAGCTGAAATTAATGTATAAATGTGAGGACTCCAAGGAATGAAATACTAATTGATTATGTTCCTGCACTGAAGTCCTTGGTTATTGAAGTTCTTGGTTATTTAGTATTGGTGTGCTTGAAGCTAGAGTGCTCAGTTTTCATACATATAGGAGGTGCACATGTCTGACTTTTGAAGTCTGGTCCTTTGAGACCTATGTGCATGTGACCATTGTAGATTCCAGTTTTCAATTTAGCCCAGTGCAAGAGGATTATGGCTATGCACAGTTTAGGGCTTTTTGCAATCTCTGAAGACAAGAAGCTTATTTTTGCAAATCAATTCAAAGATACACTAATTAAGGCAGTTCATATGGTCTTCTACTTCAGTTGGTGCTAATGTTATACACATGTTCATTATTCTCATACAGAATTATAAACCCGTGTTATTCTGTTTTGTAGTATTTGCTTCTAATGGTGGTCAGGAATAAGGCTATTTTATTAGCTTCCTTTAGCAGTTCATTTTTGAGAGTGTTTAATGTCTATGCAAATCTGTTCTGATAAATCTGTTGCTAAGAAACAGCCGTGACTGAATTTTTGGTAGAAGAGGAAGTTACACTGAGAATAAATGAGTGTCACCCTATAATACTTAAGTTTAGTAAGTACTAATGGTATTTAGTTCTTACATAGAAATTACATCACTGGAGGCCATGTGGACAAATGGGAACTGCATATTACAAGGCAATGAAAAGATAGTTAACAAATTCAGTGAAATGTTAGAAAAAATAAGAGGACAGTAGAGCCAGATGATCAAGAGAGAATCAGTTCAGAAGAGGAGAGGCAAAGCTCTTCATAAAGGAAGGAGCGGGTAAATAAGATGAGGAAGCACATCAGAAAAAAGCCAGGGGAGGATACTTGGTAAAATATTTAGAAGTTGAAGAAGAAGCAGAAGTAATGTATGGAAATATTATGTGCAGCATCCTGAAAATAAAAATTAACTTTTTTATTTTTTTTATTTAAAGCCCTGCAGAATAGAAACAGTGATGCTTTAAATATTTTAGCAAAGCCTCATTGTGGGTTCGTGACCATTGTGTGTTCATGACCAGTTTCGCAATTAATACATCCATTTTCAAATCTGCTGCAGCAAAACAGCCAGAGCTCAGTTTGTAGTGCGGCCACCTCTGGGATGTTTCAGCTAGGTGGTACAGTGCAAACAGCTTTGAGTGGGTGCGTTTTCCTGCTTGCCATGGAGGCAGTTTCAAGGAAAGCTGGCAGGAGAAAGGTGGCTGGGAGGAGTTTCCAGCAACTGAGGCATCATGTGGCAGGGAGGAGGAGCTATCCGTAAATGGCAGTAGAGGATCAACATCTGCAGGCAAGACAGTCAATTCGTGCAGCTAATCCTACAGTTCGTGAGTGATGCTGCAGGGACAGAATTTTGTCATGTTGCCTATTAGTGAGTGACATTTGCTTCACTGCAGTAATTTTTAGATCTGCATTTTGAATGTGTAAGGCTTCACTGCCTTTGGGATCATGATTAGGGAAAGAATGGTGTTATATGGGGACAATTCTGAATTTTTGATTTGAAGGTGTATTGGCAAGGATATTCCTCCAAACCTTCTGTTCAGCTCCCTCCCATCTCTGAAAGTGAACTAATTTTTAAATAATATCCAAAAGATCTAATCAAGCGAAATTCAGAAGTCTGTATCTGTGGGAATGGTAAGTGATTAATGGAAAGCAGTTGTTTTTGTTTTCTTTATGTTTTCTCACACAAAACCACCAGCTGCTAGAGTGAGTCTGTTTCTAAGATTATTCCACTTTGAAGAATATGACAGATGGTTCACCTGGGTATCACAAGAATTTCTAGTGATACGTTTGCTGAGCACCAAAAATCATCCCAGAAGGAAGTTCTGGCCAGTCTCTTGCCAGACAGCAAAGGTTGTTGATCTCTACCAGAAGTACAGTTGCCAATTGCTATAGGGATAGGGGCTATAGAGAAAGGCACTGAAATGGTTGCTGTGGCAGAGACACAAAAGGAATCTGTTTGACTGTTGCTAAGTAATGCAATATAAATTGGAATAAAATGTCAGGTAGAAAAGTAAGTTGTCTCTTGCTTTGTGTTCACTGAGGGCCAGTTTTGGATTGTGTCTTCTGTGCTGAAGCCTTCTGCCCTTCCAGCAGCTCTCTTTCTTCCAAGGCCAGCTACTGCCTTCAGAGCATGTGGGAAGTTTGGGCCATGAGGACCCAAAGCCTGTCCAGCCAAGGAGAGAGTGAATTACTTGACAAGAAAAAGATGATAGAGTGTTGGTTCCATCTTCCTATGCCATACTTTTCAGGTGTAGGATTGAATTTTGTTTATAAAACCTATTTTCAAGGATAGAGAATGTTTGGAAATTGAAGAAAAGTCAGTTCAAGTCAGTACAAGTCCAAGAAAGCATTAGCTGGGCTGGAAGAGCTGAGTAAACAGCAAAACTAGATTTCTGCAGATGTTGTTTATAATTTGAGCATGATGTTTGGGTTGATTATGTGTAATCATTCAGTTTTGCTTCTTTGCAGATTGTCACGTTTAAGGTTAGCCAGTGCAGCTGTAAGTGAAAAATGAATTGGAAGCTGTTGTGCTGGAATGCTTGTTGAGAACAAATTGCGAGGTATATTTCAATCTAGGACAGTGTTGACTTCATAATTCATGCAATTTTGGAGGCCTGTAAGAATCTTCTCCTAACAGAAAGTGAGAAATGATAGAAAAATTTGTGTTACAGTGTCACATAGTTAACACTTCCTCTGATGAAAACTGTTCAGAAAGAATTAAAATAAATTGTACATAAAGAATGCAATTACATAATGTGTGTTCTAGTAGAGTAACCCACTGTAGACTGTGGATTGCTACATCACTGATGTGGTTCTCACCCAACTAAACGTTCATTGATTCTGCAGCCTGAAAAAGTAACTGCTAATGCCGGGCATTTGTTGAGCTACAGATCTTATACAGTTCTGAACAGACAAAAATTAATATTTTAAGAACCCAAAGTGATCTCCATAAGACTACTTGAGGTGGTAAACCTGTATCAACTACACCTCTGTCTTTTCCAGCAGATGCTTTCCTGATGTGGCTTCAAAATCTCCACAAATAGAGATTTCTGAGTCTTGTATGACCAATTGCAGTGCCTGAGCATGTTTTTCTTGATGCACTTCTGTCATGCAACTTTTCATTGCTATCCATTATAAGCATGAAATAAAGATAGTTCTCTTCCATTGGAAGGCTATCCTTGCATACCTTCTCAGACCTCTATTGAGAATAAAAAAAAAAACAAACAAACAGGTTCTTCAGATTTAAATAGGTCCCACCAGTACTTACAGACTTTTCTTATCATGTTCTCAGCTGATTTGCTTGGATTGAAGAGGTCTGTAGATAATATCTCTGTGTTCCCAAGAAATAATCAAGGAAGATTTAAATAAGGGAAATAGTTATTAATATGTTGCAACATAATACAAATCTAGTATAAAGGAACATTTCTCCACAGTCTAGTGTATCTGCCATATCATCTAACCATGTCCAGCTAAACAGAATTTGGAAAATTATTGACACTGGCTATTCCAAATAGCTTTGTTGTTCTCTCAGATAAAGACTGACTGCCAAAACAACACGGAGAAACTTATGTTGCTTCTGTACACATTGCATTAATCTTCTAGACAGCAGAGGACATCATTCCCAGCACTAGGAATGGGACCGCTAACATTTAGCTTATCTTGAGAAGTGTGCAGAGAAGAGATTGTTAATTAATTAGCTTTTTAATTAAATTAAAAGCAACAAAGATTTAATTTTGGGTGAATTTTTTCTTTTTTACTTGATGTCAACAAGCATATGCCAGCTGATCTCTTTTTTTTACTCTGGAGATTTTTCACTGTAGCATTTTTGAAGAACTGTAATTTTCCCCATTTTTCTGAGATATCCAAATCTGCAGGTGGCTATAATGAATGATCTTGGTGATCTGTATTAAAAAAGATTAATCATTTCTTCTTTCTTTCTTTCCTTTCTTTCCTTTCTTTCCTTTCTTTCTTTCACGTGTTCTGCTGCCTTGTATCCTTACCTCTCCGGCTCACATATTTGTATTGGTTAATATATTACATCACTGCTACATTTTTGTCTTAGGTCTGTGTTTCATTTGACTGCCAATAATGAGAGGCCATAAATTCCTCATTCTTTATGATAGGGCACAGCATGTGAGCTGCAGATACTGCAAACATGTCCATGAAGTAGTGGCAGCTGTGTAGCTACCATTTATCCTAGAGCTGAAGGAGGCCTGTAAGTCCTGAAGGGTGTTGTGATTTGACAGTCAGGGCTCGTAGTCCTTTGCATGGTCATCAGCAACTGCAGTGCTGGGCAGATCAAGGAGCCTTTCAGAGCTCCTTCTGTTGCCTCCAAATGGGGAATAATAGTAGCACATACCTCACAGAGGATGAATTGTGAGGATTTTTTGGTAACGGTGTTTAAGAATTTGAAGATGTATACCAGATTGTGGTTCTGAGATCTATTACACAAGTGACCCCCATTCTGGCCGAAAAGAGAAAGAAATTGGCAAACTTTGTACCACAGGCTGAGGCTTTTGTGGTGGCATCCCTGGAGAGAGGTAGCCCTGGAGTGAGGAGGGGCAGAGGGGTATCATGTGCCCTCTGGTCTGTCAGACAGTACTAGCAAATCCATTACGTATCAGAGACCTCATCCTTTTTCCTACAGGCTTTTGTAGTGCTGCAAAGGAGATTTCTTGGGTGAACTGTTCTGCCAGTCTGTCCCAGCCCTAGGCACTTGTGTCTTATTCCCTGTGGCCTGCAGGTTGCATGGCTGTTGGGGAGTGACGTGTTCTGAAGGGGTCCCTTAAGTTATCCTAGGGAGTCCTCCCTGTTTGGAAAACCTCCTTTGCAGAAAATGTGACCTCTGGAATGCTCTAGGCTTGTATGCAAAAGGATGTGTGAATGTGTGCGTACAGGGTAGTATGGATGAGGTTGTGAGAGGAAAGGCAGCTGAAAGGAACTGACTGAGATTTTTCCACAATCACGCTTCAGAATAAAACTGAAACAAACAAATATGCAGCTGTGACTCTTAGATTCAAAGCCACAATAAAAAAGGCTTGATGAAATACTTGAGTGGCTAAAATCTGTGCTCAGTCATTGCAATGGAAATTACCCAGGTTACGTGTTTGTTGCTCTCTAGAGGAGTTAGGTATTCGAAATAAATTTTCTGAGGGAAAGGAACATGCATTTCAGGGTAAAGGCTTTTTGACAGCTAGCAACAGTGAAAAGTTGGTACTGTAAAGTTGAATAATATACCTATTATTTCATTAGACTTAAGGGTATGCATTACTTAAATTATTCTATGTAGGAAAGAAAATAATCTGCCACTGTAGATCACTTGTTCTATATGAAAGTGATACAGTGATAACACACAATTTAGTGTTCTTGTGAAGCTGCAACAAATAAGCAAAGGCAAAACATTGGTTTTTCACATGAAAACAAAAGCAGACCGCCTTGGATTCTTGGACCCAAACATTACGTCAAAGTGATGTGATTTTGTCATGATTTTCAAACAAATGTCTCCACTTTGTTTTGCAATGGTTGTAAATTAACAGACTTTTAGGGGCTGGTCCTTGAGTTTAAACCTTTATTTTCAGCCATTCACTGCTGCAAGTGACGTCCGAGGAGTTCTCTTCCTTCTGTTATTGAGAGATTGCTAGAAGTGCATGCTGACAGGAACAGAGGCATTTGTCTGCTGAGTGCAGGGAAGCTCTTCAGCTCTCTGCTCTCCTTCCTCTGACTTCCTGGGAGCATGATCTTGGATGGGAACTGAGCTTGGGCAGTGTCAGAAAGTTTTTCTTATCTCATGTATCAAGAAACAGCAGAGTACAAGCTTAAACAAGCACTGGTGGGTGCAAATTAGTTAAACAGATTAATGATACCTGTCAAAAGATGTGAAATTATTTATCCTCTAAACACCCAAGCCTGGCAAGTCTTAGTTTTCTGAGTCACAGAGTTAATGTCTACAATGTGGTTTTTGGCTCAGTGTGCTGCACTGGTATAGAAGGACACGCACTGTTTGAGCTGTGTGCTTCAGCAGGATGGACTTTGGTATCATGTTGCTTGGGGTGATCTTATTCTTGTGTTTTCTGCACCACAAACAAGGGAGGATTTAACCCCATCATAAATCATTTCACAACTGAGCATGACAGTGACTGTTGAGATTATTTCACTGACACTAATGGTTGTTTCCTTGGGAAATGGCAGGGATGGGGATATGGGACAAGAAGACCCAGTGGACAGGTGGAGAGAGGCAAGAAATGCTACTGCTCTGCACAACTGAACCACTGGGAAAGCAAAGGAGCACCTTGCCTTGAGCTTTCTGTCATTAATAGCATCAGCAGCTGCAGAGTGAAGACCGTAATTTTAATAAGCCCACTCTAGGTTTGCAGAATAATTTTACTTTAGTTTGAATAGCTCTACCAAGCAGAGTGAAATGCAACTCGTTTCTCTTTGGGAAGCTTATTCAGCCAGCTTTGAATTTTTTTCCTCATATTCTATTTATGTCTTATAATTCAATTCCCTGTATTCAGCATGCAGCATTTTAAGAGACCAATAATAAAAAATAATGTTTCCATAATTGCATTACTTTCTATTATGCTGGGCTCTCTTATCCAGTCTAATAGAATTGCATAAACATGATTTGATATCGTAGTTGCATACATTTGTTGAAATTAAGAGAGCAAAAAAATATTCAAAATTAAAGTTTATAGAACCTTAATTAGAAAAAGTGTATCAAGCCGTGATTAATGAGTTGTCTTCTAGAGAGAGTGAAAGATAAGACAACGATTCAGGAGTTAGGCTAAAAAGATGTTTGTTTGGTAAGAAAGCTGCATCTTAGCTCAGTAACAGGAAAAAATAAATATCTGCTCTTGCTGAAGCATAAAACTTACCTTTCAGTTATGCAGAAAAAAGGAATCTACGGCAAATATGGGAGTCTCATGGGAAAAGAAATCTTCTGTAATTACTTTTATAGAACAAAGTATTTAACAAGTGAAAAAATATACCCCTCCCCAAAGGAAAAAGAGACAAGAATTCAGAAGAGGTGATGCTGACTGCAAGACATGTCCTGCTTTTGACTTGCTGTGCTATTACTATGTCCCTGCACAGACTGCTCCCTGTTCCAAGAGGAAGTAAGAAAAGCCAGCACTAGTGAAAGGTCAGTTGAGAAATCTTACTAGCAGTCAACATCATTTTTCATGGAAGGAGCAATAGTTGTTAAAACATCAAGCACAAAATCATCTCTATAAATCCCTTTTAGCTGAGCTGCCTCACAAGGCTTGACTAAGCAGATGCATCGCTGTACCTAACACATCTCCAACACAAACCTTAAATCAGCTGTTTTTTACTTATTAATTCTGTTGTTTCCCACTGGGCCTGAGCCATTGGTAGTGACTTCAGGTGTAAATGGAGTGATGTGTGACAAATGGAAGTGTGTTGCAAGGAGGATGCAGGATACTGTAGCCTCCAGAAGATCTTGATAGAGCTTGGAGAGCAAATATGCAGTGTATATTGCTTAATATGTTTTACACTGTAGGTGGAGGGAGAAGTAGATGGACACGGTGCTTGTCTGCCACCATCTAAACTGAAGTCTGAATATGTGCTTGCAAGGCCAAGCCATGTTCAAACAAAAGCAGTATGTTCTTTCTGATTCTGGATTTGAGAGCTTCGCTTTATTTTTTTGCCTGAGCCTGCTTCTCTGAGTCATGCCAGTATCCTCTTTAGGACGTTTTCTGTACTTTGGTATACAGGGAGGTTATGTGGATTATTCCAGTGGCAGCTGACAGGTGTGTTGCCACAGCCACCTACCCGCACGTTAGCAGAAGTCTGAAATTACGTGTGCATGTTGAAACTGCAATAACTGCAATGGCAATACAAGCAGCAGGAAAGTCTGTGTTTTATAATCATGAAACTCCTTCTCCTGGTCAGAAATAGCAGCACACCTTGAAAACAGTTAGTTTTATTAAATTTTGCTTCTAAACCTAGGGAAACTCACATTTATTGGAACCACTGAGGTAAAGGACTGCAGACCTGCAATGTTGAAGAGGTAGCGCAGAAGTGAGTTGTGTTTCAGGGAGGGGTGCTGGCACTAGTGAAGGCAAACCATGACCCACCCTCAGCAGTGTTTGATTGTCTCCAGTTTTCTGTGGGATGTGCAGTAAGGGAAGTTTGATGTTCTGGCTGTCCCATACCACATGCTGAACATATTTCACAATCTAGGTATGGGAGGTATTTTGCCTTTATTGTACCTTGTCAGTTTCAAATATAATTTGTTTTCTTACATGTCACCACTTTTTCAGGGAGCTACTGGGTTTATACACAGAAAGAATTTTTCTTGGGCCTATGTGGTGCAGAATGATGTGACCTAGGTGGTGGTGGGACAGGCTTTTAGCTCAAAATCAAGGAGAGGAGAAATTTAGCCCTGCAGTGTACAGCTCTCCTGTTTCTTCTCCAGGGCTTCCATTTCTCAGGGGGCTCTGAATTCTATCTTTCTAAGATAAGAAAGACAGTCTAAAAATAAAATCAAGTGGAGATGTTTGGTAGCACATTTGAAGGTGGAAAAGACCTCTGGAGTTTTCTTCAAAGCTCAACCTGACTGTGAGTCAGATATTGGCAATAGCTAATGGCTGTTGACAACCATGATTTTCACTTCCACAGAAGATGTTTTGTCTAAAATTTTCAGATTTCAGGCATGAAACAAACAGCAGATTTTATGAAAACCAGACTCAGTGATAAGTGACTGAGGGTAATTATCATACTCATTCTCCCTTTGACAAGTAATTCAGTGACCCTGTTTCATGTGGATGAAAGCCTTCTTTAAGGTGCTTTAAGAAATTACCCTTCATTTTGACCTCAGTGCATATGCAGAAAAGGACAGCTCTAGCTTCTTGTCAGACCAGGTGATGGCCTCACCTTGCATCCCAAAAGATGGTTTTGCATTACTAGAAAATCAGTCTTAGCCAGCTGCAGTGCTGGCCTGTAACTGTAATGTGGCTTAGTGCATTCAAAAAATTAAAAGTAACTTTATGTTAGGTGACCAGTCTGGCAAATAAGCAAGTCAGGAAACAGTTTATGTACCAGTTTGCTTATGTTGACAAAAAGATTCCAGCAAAAGGGAAGTTTGAAAGGATGTGAGCTCAACACAAAAGTTTCCATCTGTTGAGTTCTCATTGTCTTAATTAGAGAAGAATTATACAGGAAATAGGATTTTTGAACCCAAACAATTACTTCCAAAGACGATTGCATGGGCTGATTACTTGTTAATAAATGAGAGGGATCACTAAGTGACACAGCAGAAGGTTTCCAGAGTTGAATTTTTCCTAAACTGTTTCATACTGCCAGGAATTGCTTTGGAAATCACCTTATTTTCCTGGTTTTCCTCACCTACATCAGGGAGCCGAGTATGCTTAGATCCTGCTTCATACCACATGAAGACTAGTTTTTACAAGTTAGCCTAATTGACTAAATAGATTTATAGAACAATTGGCTCCTTTTCACCTACAGCACTTTCCGGTTTATACTGATTGAAAAAATAATCCACTATGCAAAATTCAGTCTTGGAGTAGTGCAGAAATGATTTGATGAACTGAATGAGTTTCTATTCATTATCCCACTTTAGCGCCTTGAAATGATAATGGTCACTTTACACTGCCATCACTGCATGTATGGTGGAAGCAAATAATGACAAAAAATCTTCCTTCTTTGCAGCAGAGAACAGCAGGGCTGAAAAGGACATTCCTCTGTTAAATTACAGAGCCGTTTGCTCTAAGATGAGGGATTTAACCCTCATACTAAACCAATATTATTAGAAAAAGACTTTATTTTTACAGGAAAATGTGTATTTGTCAGCCTGCTTTTTGTAGCCATTAGCTTGACAATCAGAAGGTTTAGAGGCGTAAAAATTATGTCTGTCAAAATAGAATGGAGTTTTAAATGGGTTTGCACTCTGATGCTTCTGAACACAATTCTCATGCACCTGAAAAATGTGTTGTCACTTCACTTAAGCATTGTGTATGCCATCTCAGGGACCCTTTCTCACAGTTTATTAGGCTCTGCACTTCATTAGAGAAATCACCACCAACAACTTTTAATCCTGGCAGCTTTCCTAGTAGAATCAGTCATTCGAGGATCTGGGTGATCAGTAATGGCAAAACCAGCCTTGGTATTAGCATTTCACTTTATAAATTGCAGAGATCTAGGCTTCACTTACATTTGTCAACAGTGAGTTTCCAGTGAAGTGCAAGGTATTTGAAAAATTACCTCTAATGTTTCAGGCCAGGGAGGGAAGTACTTTTTCAAATTATGAGAACATTTCCCTCATGCACCATTAAATCAACTGGGGAGAAAGGAAAGGAGTGAGCGTACACTTGAGTCTCTAAGGTTGAATAGCCACATGCCAAATTATTTAAGTTTTATTCCTGTGAGCCATGCCATGTGATGATAAAGTGTTTTTCTTAATGATACAGTGGGCCACAAAAGAGTTTATTTTCTTTAAAACTTCCCTTTCTTGGCTGCTGTGTCTAGGAGTGTCCTAGTACTCATCTTCTTCCTTAACTCTGTATGTGCTGTGGTGGATCCTGCCTATCTTCCCGCAGGTCCTCAATGCTGTGCGTACAGGACCTGCTGCTATTCTCGTTCTCTTTCCCCTTCCCACCCCCCATTTGCCGCAGACACAGACGCTGTCTATGTGGGGAGTTGCTCAGCTCTGTCTTGCCTCTGCACTGTTCCTTCTGTCCAACCTAAAACTCAGCATGGGGGTGTCCAACATTTTTCATTGGGGTGACTGGTGACCCAGAGTAAACACAGCCTTTAGTCTTCCCTTCTTTGAGGGGCAGCTGTCACTGCTGCCCACAGGCTAAACACAGGCGTCATCTGAGGATACCATTCCAGAATAGGCACTTGCAGAGGGTGAATTTTGCTATCTGTTTCCAGCTTTGCTTTTGGTTGTTACAGTTAGAAGATGTGAATGCTACCCTAAAAACCCTGGTTAACATGGATGGCAAAGTGAAATGTGACATGTGTGAATTCTGCTGGCTCTTCAGTGGGGAGATTGGGCAAAGTGTTGTCATCGCTAAATGGTGATTCTGGTTTTCTTTGAATACTGGATGTAAACTGGAAGATGTAATGTGGAATTTAAATGACAGGGTTAGTTGGCAAGAGTGTAGATGTCATTTGCACTGATCTTGTTGTCAGGTCAAAGGCCCTTGCAGCTCACGGAAGTGGGACACTGCTAAACAGAACTCTTTTTAGGAGGTTTTATCGCTGTGGTGCTTTCATTAAAAATATAAAGTGCAGAGTGAAAACAAAACAAAAACTAACACTGAATTACTGATAAAAATAGGCCTCTTTCTGGAAGGTGAATAGGCTGAGGTATGGATGGGGGAGATGGTGAGATGCTCCCCTAGACTGGAAGAGCCCCTCTGCAGTGACCCCAGATTTTGTGGTGGGGTGGGATATGTCTTTCCCACTACTCTTCTCAGCATCAGCTCTACAGCTTATGTTCAAATTGTCCCTTGGATTTTGACTGTGTTGACTTTCAGAAATCCAGCTTCCTGCATCAGGATGAGCCTATCTCTCCTGTGTCTTGTTATAAGCCCACCTCAATGGGAGGGCAGGCATTCCCTGGATTTCTGGCAATTATTGCTATGCGATTCAAGAGGGGTATATGGTAAAAAGTTAAGGTGTGCATTTCAAAGCTTATTTCTGAGAATGACAGAAAGATTTCAACAAATTTGGAGATCAGTCCCAGTAACACACACAATACAGATCCTGATGTATTTAGCCTCAGTGATCTACCCGGACAAAAATTTGCTTCACATTCCAATGCTTAATAGAAAAAACCACGGTTTTCCATCTGCGTGCAGACATAAAATTCCTGAGGTAAGGTCAACAAGGCACACAAAAATTGCTGTTGACTATGGAGATGGAGGACAAACTGGTCCAAGAAAACCTTCCAAAAAAACAAAACAAGAAATTACCTGAGGGAAAGGAACCATGTGCTGACTTACAGGAAAATCTTTGTTTCTAACTCTAGGTCCTTCTTCAGTTATCAGCAATGATGATGATTCAGCCAGTCCCCTCCACCATATCTCAAATGGCAGTAACACTCCTTCTTCTTCTGAGGGTGGTCCTGACGCAGTCATCATTGGGATGACGAAGATTCCAGTCATTGAAAATCCTCAGTATTTTGGAATTACCAACAATCAGCTCAAGACAGACACCTGTAAGTACAAGCAACTTTATGTGTTTCGGTCATTTTACCTGTGTAAGTGCTGGGGCTTCTTAACAGAGCTAACAGAACAAAATGCTCTAAATTCCTGGAGTGGAAGGGTGGGGTTAAAATGCATGCAGTTTGTTAAAGGTACATTGGATGAACCACTTTACATCTGTCAAATCCAAATTCAGCCCTTGTCAATGAAGTCAGGAAACTCAGCAATGTTACACTCAAAGCCCAGTCCATATTCCATCAAAGTCACTGGTGGCCTTTCCATTGATTTCAGTGGTCTTTGGACAGTCCTGTGCACTGAGTATATTTTTGGGAAAAAAAGAAATCCTGTGTCAGAAGCAGAAGTCAATATTGTTAAATATGTGCTGCTTTTAAATTGATCTTATTGGCAGTGAACATAACCTAACCTTGAAATATGAGTATTAGTAAAGTTATAAGAATGATAAAGTTTAAAACTTCAATTCTTTTAATTTCATTGTACAATTCAACCTCTACAGCTGGAAAACATGTTGAATATTTAAAAGTAAAGCAGAAGGTTGCATGATGGGCAATATATGTCGCATACAAATTCTTTCACACTCAGAAGTTCATAGTGAATTGTGAAAAAAATATTGAGTTAATCATAATTAACCATGAATAATTAAAAAAGAGTATCCCTAACTTCAGATGCTACTCTTCAAACCTAGTGACAGTCTTAGAGCTGCACATATGAAATGTTGATTTTGGAGCCAGTGTTTAGCATTGGAGTAGACAACTGAAAAAACACCTAAAGAATATTGTAATTAATAGTAACTGCATTCTTTACTGTTTTCATCAGGACATGAAGCTCTTTACTTGTTTCAGAGAAGGTTGTTCCTATCTCTTTTTCCTTGTTTTATTTGTGTGTGAATGTACAAATATTTCTGAATTGTCACTGGAAGTTTGAACTATTTCTCTGGGAAGTCACTCTAGAGGTTCCCAGTATAGCTGGTGAGCATTGGGCTTGCAGCTAAGGGATACTACATCCCATCTGTATCCTACCCTGAATTATACTGCTTCAAATTGTACTGTAGGGGCTTACTGACAGGGTCTGAAGCCATTGCCTCCAAACTTTGCAAAAAGCTTAAATGCCATAATAGGAATCTTTCTTGATCTGTGCATGAGGTTATGTATGCATATGTGTATGCGTGACTTCCAATTTTGCAAAGACTAATGCCAAACTATATACATATCTTGTGAATATTAATGCTGATCTACATCTAGATTGTTCCATGAAACAAAATCCACAGGAGTTCCTGCAACTCAGTAACTCAACAGAAGGTCTTTTCCTGCCTTTTTATTGTACATCCCTGATGAAGCCTTATTTTTTTTTTTTTTTTTTTTGGCCCCATTCTGGGATTAAGAATTCTNTAATGCTGATCTACATCTAGATTGTTCCATGAAACAAAATCCACAGGAGTTCCTGCAACTCAGTAACTCAACAGAAGGTCTTTTCCTGCCTTTTTATTGTACATCCCTGATGAAGCCTTATTTTTTTTTTTTTTTTTGTGGCACCATTCTGGGATTAGAAATGCTCCATCATCTCTTCTACCAAAGGGTATTTGAACAATCTGGCCTAGTATATGCAGTAGTATGTGTAAGGTAATAACTGAATTGTTGATACTTAACCAACACAAGGAAAATGTTGTACAGATACATTCTAATTAGAGCATTAATTCCTGGGAAGACTAGAAGCCACTAGGGAATCAGAAATGGGCAACATGCCCACTAGAGCTCTCTAATATTATATAGAAGGTCATGCTTTTAAATACAAGGCTACTGTACCTCCATTCCAAGCTGCATTAGAAAACATAATAATTGTTTAAATAAACATCAGTGTAGAGAATTTAACTTTCATCATTAATGTTGAAACAATATACACACTGTTCTGGGAAAAACCCAAACTGTACGAAAACACAGAATTCTCTCACATTTTGTATGCTGCACATTAAATACAGACGCATTAAATCACGCCTGACTAGTGCTAAGTAGGTCCTGATCCTAAAAATACGTAAGTCTGTGTTTGGTTTTGTGTACTGCAATGAAACCCACATGTTGTCAGGGAAATTAATCACAGTACATGAAGTTCAGTTTGTGCATAAATGTTTGCAGGATGTGGCTCAATGCTTTGCTATGGTGCTCTGGGGAGGTTTGTGGGGCTGATACTCTGCATTTTACCATATTGCCATGGTGGTCCCAGTCTATGTGTTTTTATTGCCTTAGGACAGAGAGCCAGGTAAACTATGTTAGTGTATAAACCAAGACAGATTTTTCCTACCACACTGAGCATCTGTCCAATAAAAAGCATAAGTAAAATTGTCTCAGATGAAAGTGGGTCTTCCCAGAAATTTTGCATACACTCTTTTTCTGGTTTTCTCACTCGCTTATTATTGCAGAGTTGCACTTGTCCTTTCTTAAGCTGCCAGCCTCCTCCTGCTGTGTATATCTGGTATTTATAAACCTCTAAGCTAAGTAACTTTCATACCTTTTTCCTGTTTACAATAATGCTAGATCCAGATGTCATCTGGTTTCTCATCCCCAGCAAGATAATTAACATTTATTTTTATTTCCTATCTGGTATAAGTTCCATTGTCTGTTAATATTAAACATGGCAATCACTGACAGTCATGCTGGAAAAGATTCTTACATATTTAGCTTATGTTGGTCTGTAGAAGGAGGTGAGACATTGAACTAGGTGAAACTGTATGCAAATTGTATTGCAGTTTTCACAGAAGTTGAAGGAGTATATCTGCTGTCAGTTGCAAGCAGAGTTTCTTTTTTGTTACTAACTTAAGCCATATTTTGATGTGCCTACAGATAACCATTTCTGAATACAGGTTACCAAGCTCCATTGTGAAGTCTTAGAAGTATATGTGTTTAAAAGAAAATTAAAAAGTTGATTGTGATCAATTTAGACAAAAATTCCATCAGTGTATCAGTAAACTGGTACTCTCACTATGCATAACTAAATCCTGAAGAGTGATGGCTTCTAAAGAGTCTCAGGCTAGAAGTTACTGAACTCTCCTCCTTTTGAGAGATAGCTTTCAAGGTGGGAAAAGCAAACTGATGAAGACTTGAGGGCTCAGATTCTAGTCATTGCTCTGAAGGACTGAATTTCTGTCCCAGGTTCCAGCACAAATGCTCTGTATCTCTAGTTGAGGTAATGGTAGAAAATTACTTTTCATCTTTCTACTGGGATTGGCTAATATTTCCAACTCCAGCTACTCATCATCTTAACTACCCATTTTCCTTGCCAGCAAACCTGCTGATGCTTCTTCAGCGCTTCATCAGCAGTTGATGTCTGTCTGACACCCTATCCTAGCACTTCTGGCTTTTACTTTCCCTACCATGTACTCTTGGTTACTGCTGGCTGGGAGGTTCCTCTGCCATTTTAGTACCTTGAATGTTTCCACCTAGAAAATTTACAGTCTGTGGTGCACAGACATGTTTCAGGCATGTACCAGACTTCTTGGTTCCTTTTAGTGTGAAATCAAAAGACACTTTCTTTTTGACATTACTTGTCCAACAGTGACAACTTTAATTTCAGCTGTGAGAAAGAGACTGCAGGCTGGACATGGTGAAACATTCTTTGCACTTAAGTCATTATGAACCCTGTTGTGTTTGAGCATCAGCCTGCAAACCTCATGCCTGGGAGTTACCAGCACTGTTCAGCTGTTGCTGTTGAAAACTGGGCATAACTTTGAAGTGAAGTAACATTGCCACATGCAAAAAACTTGCGTGGATATTGAACTTTGCAAAGATTTTTATCCCCTGAAATCAACTGGACGATGTATTATCTTGAGGGCATACATGCTGACTATTGTTAGATGGTTTACTTCACTAATCTGTGAGCTGTCACAGCACCTAAACTATATGGTATTTTCATTAATGCAGTGATATTTCAAAAATTAGTCTTCTGTATTTCTGCACAGAAATTGTAATTGACAAAGTTGCCAACCGAGCCAACCAGACCTATTCAAACAGGATGGAAAAACCAAAACCATTTTCTCCATGAATGGCTATGGACTTTCCTCATCACTTAGTTTGCAGCCTATTGCTTGGAACATATCTTCCCATTACTATTACATTTCCATGGTTAATGATGGAAATGCAGTCAGTAAATAACTTTGCTGCACTGGTGGTGATGTGAAAAGCAAAACCTGGAGAGAGGGCATGCATAAAACATTAGTGGAAGTATCCGGGTTGAGACTCTCAGGGCAGAATCTGGGTAAGAAACTGCTTGCAGGTGGTTTTGGGATTTTGAGAATAAATTGTTCTCTGAACCTCACCTCAACAACCCCTCACCCCAGCCACACAAATTCAGAGTGGTTGTTTGGGTGGAGTTGAAAGTAAGGCTGGAGTTTTGCTCTTTCCTGTAGAGGTTTGCAAGCTCCAGCTTTCAGGTCACCCGGGGCAGATAAACAGCAACATCACTGACATCAGCTTGCACTTTGCAGATAATTCATACTTGCAACTCACTTGATTTGATACCTAAAGGTATTATCAATGATAAAAAAAAAAAGCATTCTGGGCAAGTTTGTTGATTAGTCAGTGTTTTTTTTTAGTGGTGTGATGTTTTTAGTGGCTGGCCATGCATACAGTCATTGCATTATGGATTGCATTACAGGATGGTGGCCTTCAGATGTGAAATTAGGGTATTTTCATGAAATAGTCTTCATATTTGATCTCTATTTCTGCAGTTTGGGAGTGTGAATATGCAGTTTAGGTAATAATTACTGTACTGACAGTTGGCCTCTGATAGGGAAATCTGCAGCTGTTTATGAGTTAGAAATAATGTTTATAAATAATTTTGATTTATTTTGCTGATCTGTAAAAATGATCAGTAAAAAAATTGCAGTTCCACAGTAGAATTGCTAGCTACAGATGTGATGCTGATTTTGAAGGCAGAAGATTTGAGATCCCTCTTCTATCCCATTTTGAACATTAATCTTTTTGATGTATGATTAGGAATTTTCATTTACATTTTAGGGATTGTTACACAATTTAGTTAAGGTTGATCTCAGACTTTTTCTGGCTTTCTTTGTTCTTTAACTATAGATTTCTTTTAAACATATACATAGCTAGACTTTAGTTGTCCCCATTAGGTGGGAATGCTGCATAAATGATCTGCTTCAGCCCATCACCTTGAATGACTTTTAAGGAAGAAGAGGAATAGGACTGCTATTTTGATCATTTTATCACAACTCCCACATTACTGGACTTTTCTCTTTAAAGCTATGGGTCTTGGGAGTCTGGTGATGATGTCAGATTTCATTTTAGAATGAGGAGAATGTGAAGAAAAGCTTGAGAATATGAGCCAGACCCCAGAAGGCTGAGGAAACAGGAAAAAAAAATCTGGATTTGTTTTTCATGTTTATTACATTGTGATTCCTTTTAAAATAAGTTTCCTGATTTTGGAGTATTAAGCATGGCAGCAGCAGATAGGGTGTAGAGCTGGCCCTGCTTTCCCAGACTGGGGAAAAAGCCCTGGCAAGGTTGCCACAAGAGAGCAGAATGGAGTAGCCAGATACCAGAACCCACCAAGCTGAATTTTTTTCTCCCTGGTTATTTGTGGAAAGGTGCACCTACTTGTAGTTCAATATGCAGTTGTTTCTGTGGCTCTGACTACTCATACCCTTTAAGGCAATCTGGTTTTGCTTTGTTCTGGAGTAGGCTGACAGCCTTCTCCCCAGCCCTTGGATCACTAGCAGCATGTAATTTAATACGAAAAAAAGGAAGTAGTTGTCCATATTTCTAGGGTAGATTCAACAGAAGGAGGAGATGTGGTGACCTGCTTTCTGCTTCTTGGGCATCCTTGCCTCAGGAGTCACATAGGCAAGCCTGGCCCCAGTGCACTTTTCCTTGGTGGGTACATGGGCTTTCATTGCAGAGAGGGGATATGAGAGCCTGGTGATACAAAAACTGCAGCCAAAAAGGAAAATTCATGGAGAGAGCCTCTGCACTGTAGGGATCTGCCAAGCCTCTGACCTGGAGCAGCAGATTTGTTCCACGTGCTCCTTACCCTGCATGCATGGTGCTCTGTAGACAATGGCAATGCACAAGGAGCAGACTGCCTGGCCCAGACAGCCTCATTGCATAGCATAGCTTCATTTAGGTTGGAAAGGACCTTTAAGATCATTGAGCCCAGCCACTGCAGCTGTGCAGAGGAATCATGGCAATGGAGTGGCATGGAGTGAGCGTGAGCATGCAGGGAGGGGAAATAGGGGAAATATCTCCATTTGACTTTGTTTCCCATGTAACAAGTTATAGCGTGTTGCTGGTTGTACCTGTCACCCTACAGTTTCCTAGAGTTTTGAAGAAAAGGGGTAATTTTTTGACACACATTACAGGGTAAAAAATATACTGAGTTGGTCTCTGAGTACAGTAGAAAGGTCACCCAAGAGAAACACTCTGTCAGCATTTCCATCCCTTTTGAAAGGCTTTTATATCTGAGTGACCACAAAAGAAAGGCTGCTGTAGTGGTTTCTCAACCAGCTAAGCCCTAAGCCTGGAGATATTCCATCAGTCCCCGAAGTTAACAGAGCTAATAATTTATAAGCAGCTCATTTTCCTACAAAATACACATGGCCTCGACAGCCAGAATGCAGAGAAGAAAAATTGTTCAATCTTAGTGAAATCCAGGCTGAGAGGGAAAACCTGGCTGTCCAAATTGAACTGCCAGTCTTGATATTCATTGGTAGCCGATATGCAGAGATTGGGAGGCTTAACAAGGCACACACTTCAGGACCTTCAGATGCTGAAAAACAAAAAGCTTTAGGTGTTGAAAGCCAAATATGAAGGAGGTTGAGATTACAGTAAGGATATACATATTGTATTTACTGGTTGTCCTGATCCCATGATGTGCTTTACTGTGAAGATATCTTATTGGCTAGGTAAACGTATGAAAGAGATATTGCGTGATTAAAGGTAAAAAAATATATGAAGGCATATTTTATCATCTTGTCTAAGTACTTCTGTAGCTTGATTGCATGTTTCAATCCCTTACTGCTGTCACCATTAAAAATCTGTGCCTGTGTAATTGTTTATTATCATATGTGTCAGAAACGTAAGCCATGTACGTTGGTAGTCTATTTCATTAGCTGCATTTGAGTTTTGTTAACAAGATGATGTGTCTCCCAGACCATAACACTTTGAGTCTCAGATATTTTTCTCAATATGTGGTTACATACTTCTTTTGTCAGCAAATAAAATGTAATAGGGAAAAAGTTCATGAGAAATTAGATTTTTTTTTTTTTAAATCGTGCTCTTCGTTCTGAGACTCGGGAGACCTTTTTTGTTTTGTTTTGTTTTCCAACCAGATGGAAGAAATTCTCCCAAAGGTAGAATCCTTCATCTTGAAAAGTCTGGGTTTCTACCTCAAAACTTAAGAATTGGAAAGAAAGCAGTATTTTCATATTTAGTGTAGAGGTGAACTTAGAAGATCACTTTTTGCCCCAGAAGTTACTTGTTTTGCTGTCTCAATCTGTCCATGAAGCCCATTTACGTCTAATAAAAAAAGGCAAAAAAATCATGCTTCCAGCAAAACACTTGCATTTCATCATAGAGAATGTTATTCTGAATTATTTGGTATCTTACTTGCTCTGAGCATCTAAATGCTGGAAATGCAACTGCAAGAAAGACCAGCTTGGGCTCTGATCTTTAAGTTAAAAATAGCATGAGTGTTTTATCACATGGAAATACAACACATGAAACATGCTTCTGGCAAAATAGTGGATGTTATAGGAGATCTGAAGAGCAAGGATCCAAAGTATGCATTTCTACTATAGAGGCAGAGTTACAAGGCAAGACAGCATGAAGACTCTTCCCTGAGAGTTCGGTGTCAAAATTCAGTTAGAGTGTGCTCTCTTATGTAAATTTCTCAGGAATGCACTGTCAACATCAAGCCCAGCCACGGGCTTCATTTGAAGAGCTCACTTAAAGGTTTATGAAAAATGAAGTTAAATTAAACATATGCACAAACATTTTCTGCAATTAGGAAATTAGGTAAAAAAAAAAATATGCTTTTTTAGTATGTGTGATCTCAGTGGAATCACTACGTTTAGTTTGTCATTTGACAATACATCTGTATCAGAAATACCTAACACTATTTTAGCACTGAAATATGTAGCTATATCAGTAATACATAAACAACAAATAGTGCCATTTATGCTGTAATGATTAAATTATGCCTTTTAAGCTCTGTGCTGCGTACTAAGTTCTATGGATGTTATTTTAAATACAGAAACCTGAATGTGTGTGTGAAAGCAAAATGGGAAAATAACATGACAGAGGGTAAATTGGTAGTACTTGTATTTAAGCTGAATGGGGAAAAAAAGTAATTCACTGTGAAAACCTCCTCATTATAAGCCTAAGCATAGGAGCAGGATTGGGCCTTGGATTTATTCCTTTTGTTTGAGTGAGTGTTTTGGCTAAATCCCAAGGAAGCAAGATAGTATCAATAAGAGTAAAATGATAAATTTTAAGTCTAATAAATACTAAAATATGAGAAAATCAGAAGTAAATCAAATAACATTTTAGCCAAATTATCTCATAAACCCTACTTCTAATTTCCTTGAGTTCATCACCAGACAGTACATTATTATTAAAAAGCATGAGTGCATAAAATACAGTTAGGCCTGAGCACAGACTCACCCAAAGATGAATTTTGGAGAAAATTATCAGGAATACAGTTGTTCACGATAAGCATCAGCTAAGACGGTAAAATATTTATCACAGTTGCAGTATAATCTATGTTGTTTTTCAGTCGTGTGTAACATCTCACCTCTTGCCGTCAGCTGTCTCTGAGGAATTAAGGCTGGCAGGCCTTTCAAACTGACTTTTGAGAATGGTTTAACAGTTTGTGTCCTGCAGGAGACTGTGTGCTTGGCTTTGCAAGTCTGCAGATCTGCTCAGTGCAGGGAGGCAGTGGATAGCAATGGGTTATGCTATGTCTAGAGCCAGCATAATGGCAGCAAAGCAGGCCAGCAGCAAGTGGAACCTAACAGACATTAAAAATGTTGTCAGAGATAAAAGTAACACAGTTGGTAATATTCTGAAATATTCTGTAATATTCTTCAAATAATTTTTTTCAGCACTGACTTGTTAATTAACAGGTTTCCTATTTTCCACAATAGCAGTTGGGGAAAAATGATGAGGCTTTTCCATTCTCATTGGAAGGTGTTTAATTGATACATCCACTTTAGCTTAGACATATATTCTGCATAGCAAAATACCTGAGCTCAGCATTTTTTACTCATTTAAAAATGTGATTACTTAGGTAGACAATTCCAGGAACACACTTTCATCATTAATTAACAAAAGTAAAAACCCGACTGCTGAAACATGTTTCTATGATAATCTTTTAAAGCCCTCCCTTCCTCACTTTCCTTTAAGATAGTTTTCTTTTTTTTGTTGTAGAAGCAAAAGCCCCTTGCAGTACCAGCTGCTGTCTCAGTGACACCGAAAGGGATCTTCGCTTAGTGGGACTATGACTGGGGGCACAAGAAGAGACAGGCAGTGTGTGAGCTCCTTAGTTCCCAGGCTGTGAGGGCTGGTATGAATTTTGCAGCCTGTGGCAGAGCAGGACATTCCACGGAATACAGGTTATTGCTCTTGAAAGGCCAGTATGTGGATTAAGTCGTGAGGTATACAGATCTGGTATGAGGTGAGCAGTCAAATTCATCTTATCTCTAGAACATCAATGCCCATAATAATTGAAGACTGTTATTTGCAGATTGTTGGGGAATCACTGTGATTGAAGTACGAAACCCTGCAGGGGTAGAAAGTGTCAAATAACCTAAGTCAAGACCCTGCAACTAGGTCTGAAATTGTTAAAGTTCTGTTGATGAAATATTGTGTGCTACCTCTGACTAGCAACCTGCTCACTGGCTTTTTGGGGCAATTAATACATTGGCTTTTGGGGCAATTCACATTTAAATAGAAAACGTACTGCCTGAGGGTATTGTTTGCATTTAGAAAAAAATTGTGGTGTATGCCTACCAATTATCACTTGTTTCTCTAAATTACAACCTATGTATAGCTAATAATCTCTCTATGGAACTTTTTGGTTTGGTTTGTTCTGTTTTGTTTTAGTTTTTGCATTTGGAGAACCTAAATTCCATTCTCTGATGTCAGTTAGGCACATGTAGAGGAGCATCTCTAAGGCATTCAGGTGCTAAATCAGCGGCTCACTGGTTTTCTATAAGGCCCCTGAACAGCTTGGAAGTATAAAGTCTGGTCGATAGAAATCAGTGCTAGTCAGCTTAGTACTTTGGACAATTCCAGTAAATGATTGCTTTGCCTTTAGTTACTTAAATACCTTTGAGGACTGTTTGCTGGAAACTGTTGAAAGTCAGTAATTATACAGGTCTCAGGGTGCAGGAAAAGCCTTTCATTCTCTAAGAAGATCACTTGAACAGCAGCACTGACTTGTACCGTAGGGTTGAAGTCAGATTTAAGGGGATGAGAAGTGAAGCTGTCATCACAGCAGCACTTCTTTTCCCTCTTGCCTCCTCCCACCTTGGTTTGTTTCCCACAAAACTGGAAAAAAAGAATGGAAAATGGAGTGGTTGTCTATCATGTGGTTATTTGTTCCCAAGTTTGGATAGTGAGAACCCAAATCAAACTTCAGACAATCTTCAGTTATATCATTTTGAGGGAAATACAGATTTGCCGTTGCCATTGCGAATACTTCTTTGTGCTATAGTTTTAGTTAGAAACTTTCTGAAGCTGTTCCCATACAGCTCCTCTCATTTCTAAGTGTTGCTAACATTTGTTTATATGTGGTTTCTTAGGCTGTCTTTCAAGGATGTGCTCTCATTTTTTGGTGCCCACAGCTTGGAAGGCCTGTGGCTGCCTTCACAGCAAAAAAGAAATAGCTGAAAACAGATACCCATCAAGGGGAATATGTCCCACACAAAGTAGGGAGGAAAAGAAAAAGGGAGAAACAAATGGAAAAGAAACAAAAGAACCTCAGTCTCAGCCTTTGGCAAAGAAACAACAATACATGACTGATTTACTCCAACTGCTTGTGCAGGAGGACATGATTTGTCTTGTCCCTGCTTTATTCTCATCAGAAGAAAAGAAACTGTTTTGCAGCATTTGCAGTCTCCATTCAAGAGGCTGTTGAGACTGGAATAGCAATGGGATTGCCTCCAGACATAAATGCATTGACCAGCACTGTGTGAGAAAGCTTGAAAAACTCCTTCTTGGGTGGTAAAGCACAAGGCAAAATCTTATGGGCTCATTCTTCATCCTCTGATTTGGAAGTGCAAGTACCCTATTACACAGGATTGCTCTTTCCAGGACTGTGTGTTCTCATGTGCTTGTGATGCTTCAGTCCATCAAGTTCACTTGTGCAGTGAGGAGTGCACAAAGATGCTGTATGTGAGGGTAAAATGATTTGTGTTACTATTGTCCAGCAGTGTCATTCCTGTCTGTGCTGATGGTAAATTCTCGACCTTATTTTGTGTACCAAATCTGCTCAGCTCAGGAATGGACAAATTGCTGCAGTGGATCTCAGTGTTTTCTCATACCTAGAAATGTACCTATTAAAAACCCTTCATCAAATATGTATCTAGTAAACCTTAAGAAGTATATTCCTTCCAATTCTTCTAACATATAGAGATTGACTTATGCTCTATAAGATAAAGATCCATGTCCTTTTTTAAAATACTAACCCTGTCTAACAAACCAGCAGATACTCATTTTATGATATGTAGCAGCTTCCCTGATATATCGCCCTGTTCCAAAACCCCCAGATCAGGAGAAGGGGGATCAGAATCAACTAAAATGCCAGAGGCTCACCAGCACACTCAGACATTGCAGCAGAGAGATGATGCTCCTCTGTCCTGGCAGGCAATGACACAAAACTGTTGGCATCATCAGAGATGCGTTAGTATCCTGCATTCAATGTAGCGATGGGGGTGAGCTTTTGGCAGTTCGTCAAGGACCCTGAATCACCATTGCATTCACAGTGTGCCTGGACAAGGGACTGCTGCCCACCCCTCTGCAGCAAAGGAAGGGCAGAGGGGTTCACTCTCACAGCCTATGGCTGACTGAAGGTGTAAACTGCCTTTAACTTCAGGTCACGTCAATTCTCTGGCCACCACTGGAGAGGCTGGATTGGTGAGCCAGACCTCTTCAGCTACCACAGCCAGCCCCAGCAGGCATGAGACATGAAGTCCAAAAGCTCTGTGCTCAACTCAACTTTGCAGGAAGGCTCCTTTCAGTCTTGTGCCTAACCCTGAGAGGAATCATAAGGTGGTTTTCAATGGGGTGTGGTTTCAGACACAGTAAATCACAGCTCTTATCCTGAAGATGTGGTATAGGAGCACAGACCTAAACTCAAATTCACACAACCCTTCTTGGAGAATGGATTTCTTTTTTGGCTTAGCTTTTGCTTCTGGAGAGGAAGACACAAGCCTATTGCTTTTCTTCAGATGCAGTGAGTCGTCCTGAAAGTTAATCTAAATTCAGCTGTTTGCAATAATCCTTATTTTATTGAAAGGTGACTATTTTTCAACTCATTGAATTATTTTGCATTATGTATTCTGATGCAGCATGTTTCTTTTCTAGAAGTAGTTTCACACATTTGTCACAATGCTGTACTGCACTTTAAGGTTACAAATTTTGCCTCGTAATGACAGCATTTTAAAGAACCCTGAAATTCTACCATACTGAGGAATAAACATAATGCAAAATAAACTGTAACTTTCAGAAATATCTTTTCAGAAGAAGATGACAGAAGTTCTAACTTTATTTTGCAGTGATAGCTACCCAGTTTGGAATTGATTTCCCATTTTAATCAACATTAATCTTTCTGGCCTATTGATGGATGTGTGTTTTGAGATTGGCCTCAAAACCTGACATAAGACTTAGCTAAATGGCAACATTTACAAACTGGTGAGAGATTTATCTTGGACTGGTAAATTTTCTTGACTTCAGCTAGGATGGTTTCAAGGTAAACAGGTGTACATTGCTGCCGTGGAGGACAGCTTTGACATCTCAGATTTGTAGCTTATGTTTATTGACAGAATACATACACAGAAATACATAGAACACTTTATATGTGCAAAAGCACAGAAAAGCACTGTAGTGTTTCTCTTCATAATGGAGAGAAAGTGTAAAGAGAAATCTTTGAATTTAATTTGTTTTGGTCTAGCCTTCGGACAGAGTTTCTGCCTGATCCTGTAGTATTTATTTTGTATCATATGTAAGAGGCTGTGCCCATTCAGAGTGAGTTCTTGGCCTCATCAGACCAAGTCATCCCATTCAAATGTCCATAAAATATTTTAAGAAACATTTTGTTACCCTTTCCATAAACTTTCTCTGTGGGTATGCTGTATGCAAGCATGTAAGTTGAAATCCACAGTACTCATTAGCTAAGCTGTCTCAGGAGCTGTCTTCCTGAAGCTTCATTTCTTCCATGACTACAGCCAAAGGCTGTGCTTGGGGACATTTGAATGGCTGGGAGACTAGTCTCTGCCCTGTGATAAAGAAGTATGGCAGTGGACTACAGAAAAGTTGTGTCAGAATTGTTCCGTGAATTTCTCTCCACTTACAGAGGGCTCACAAAGAGACAAATTCAGAGAAGTGCTAAGAACAAACCTGCTGCAGAAACATATCTCAATGCAGGAGTTTTAAATTTTAAGAAAGAAAGGCAATTATTCAAGTGGAAATGCAGCCTAAGATAGTAATCCTGAGTTTAAATCTTTCCTATATCTCCTTGCTCTTACGATAGAAAAAGGAAATACTAGTTTACAAGCTCAGGTATAAATACTCTGTGGTCACAAGCTGCCCGTTAATTCCATGCACTGCTTTCTGCCAGCAGATTCTGAGAAGCCATGTAAGTGCTGAGCTGGACTTGAGCTTTGTATGACATTCTAACTGTGTGGGTAATCAGTCTAAGAAGACTGATCAAAGCCTATTTGAACACATTTGAGTGAAAAGCAGGGAGTGCTGTTTTCTTTGTTTCTTTGTTTTCTTTGTATCTCAGATTCTGTGAACAACCTTTATCTAACCTCATCTGTGACAAACCTCTTTGTCTTTCACAAGAGTATATTTGGAATTAGCTTTTGGGTTGTTGCTTTTAAGTAAACTAACGAGCCGTTTAATACAGTGCAAACTAATAATTTCTGCATCCTGATACCATTGAATTTGAGACTTTAAATAAAATCACACTTTTGGGCTGCTGATACTCAGTCTGATACATAGAAAGTGGTGGCTTGATTCATACAAGACTAAAGTTTCTTCTCCCCTCCTCTTCAGCCCAGTGAAAGGTGGGCTTTCATCAGGGAAAAACAGTATAAAAACTGATGAAATGCACACTGTACCCATGAATGCAAAAATATGAAATATATTAATATAGTCAGTCTTTTAATGTGGTACTCTCTTATAGCTAGATTATGGAACAAAGGAA
This sequence comes from Agapornis roseicollis, assembly GCA_002631895.1. NCBI lineage: Eukaryota > Metazoa > Chordata > Aves > Psittaciformes > Psittacidae > Agapornis > Agapornis roseicollis. Next base: position 261,261 of record NDXB01012164.1, read on the forward strand.
ATGTGGTGCAGCCTCTTTAACATTTTTCTTGGTACCTTTAACAGGCAGTTGCTCTATATGGACAGAAATCACTGTATGTCCTCATGCTTTGCTTTCAGAGAATACCTCCTGTGTTGCAAATACTGAGAATATAATTCTTATCTCTAGGTGTTGTTTAAGCCAGTATGTTGCTAAGGATGACACTGGTCTACACATGACATCACAAATATAAACTCTGGGACACAATAACTAATAAAATTCATTAGAAAGGGCAAAATTGAACCAACATCACAGGGATGAAGAGGTAAATCATGCTCAGACAATAGGAAAAGTGCAGGGGAAAATAAAAAGGCCTGCAACTTGCATGCATATAAGCAACACAAGCAATAGCCAGAGATGGCTCCAGTAAGCAGTGAGACCCTGCAAGACAGTGATATGTACAAATCTCCCTCTTCCAGACAAAGAGAAGGAAGAAGAGGGTGGGGGAGGAAGAAGGAAACGAAACATAAGAAAGATAAAAGAGTAGACCTGTTGGCTATTTACTCCAGTTAAGCCAGTATTTTGCACTGTTTGCACTGTTCCAAAGTTAAAGCAATTGAAGTCATCGCCTAGGTTTTGGCTTCCCTGATTTCAGGATTTGGATCTGGGGGACAAAAGGATTTGGGCAAATAGACTTTGATTTTGGTACATTACCTGACCTGCTAAAAGCAGTAATCCTTAATTAAGGGTCTTTTTAATTGCATTTCACTAGCCTGATATGTTCATTGAGCTTTCCCTCCTTCTTGCATTTCATTCTGACAGCCAACTAATTGAATATCTGGGTTGGACTGGGAAGGGAATTTTATCCACACTCCTCTGGAGCCACAGTGAAAAGAGCTGGAGGTTGGCATAGCAGGGCCTTGTATCTGCAGTTTTAACCATTTGTTGATTTGGTTTTATAGCTTTTAAACTGATGTCTATTACTTCTCTAGATGTTCAGGAGGAAAGTCCTCTTGAATCCCTGATTTGTTATGGTCATAATTATGAAACATCTTGGAATACTGGGCAGTGTGAAAGGATCAATAGAGTACAAGCAGCTGAAGAGCAAAAAGTTCTTCTGGATCACCATTTATTTCTGTACCCATCTGTGTTCTCCAACTCCAGACCCTGTCTGCTACTTGTGCTTCTGGAGACATGACGAGAAAGGTTACTAGGGTGCTGGGATAAGGGAAAGATAGCAGCAGTCCTTGTGATTATCAAAGGTACTGAATATTCAAGAGATATGATTTGCATTGGTTGCTGAAAAGCAGAGGAGACATTATACTGATTTTCTCTGTATTGGAAATATAAATGTAAGAGCGCCAACCTTACTGAAGATGGTGTGGCCTATCATAAACCAAATGCTAGGTTCTAGCACAAAAATACTGCTGTATGCAAAACTTCAGCTCTTCCAAAGGATTTGTGTATGACAAGTATTTTTAGTGGCATACGAATTAAATTACAGAATCCTTCCCTAATGATTATAGTTTTGCTCAGCCAGCTTGGGAGAGATAATCTGAGTACTTACAGCATTCAGATCAGGATGTGAAGTTTCTCAAAAATCAGTGTTATTCAAATCTTCGGTTTGGTTCAAACTTCTGTAAGTTCATTAGAACTTGCTTACAACTTAGCTATGCTTGAAGATGAGTTTTAACTTCCATTCTCTGCATCCTTTTCATTTGCACATGATTTTTAATAGGTAGGGCATCCAGTTCTTCATCTGGTGATAGCCTTGAAAAATGTGATTCCTCTACCATAATGCAAAGTGAGAGAGGAAGGTCCTAGTGCCTTTGTCACTTTATACAACCAGAATAATTCAGCCTTTACTGAATTATTCCAGCTTCAGTACAGCTCCTCCCCCCTCCAGAGTTCAGGGTAATAGCTGAGATTTTAAATGCACAGAAATAAAGCTGTTAAAAAATAGAATTTTCCTCCTATGGGAAATTTCAGCATTTCAAAATTACTTTCTGCTTTGAAATCAGAATGGAAGTTAAGGTAGAGGGAAGGCACTTTAGTCAATTTTTGTCTCAAGTTTTGAATTGAAATATTGAAATGGAAAAGTAAACATTTTCAATAAAATTTAAATAATTTGGTATTTTAAAATAAAAACATATTTAGGAAATATTTCAAAATTATGAGGAAGATTTTTTGTTGGTTTGTTTTGTTTTTGTTTGTTGTTTTTTATTTTTGTGTGTGTGTGGAGGTGGGGTGGAAGAAGCTTTTCCACTTTGGAGTGTTGAATTTAATTCTTTGCCTTAGAAAACCAAAAAAAGCAACAGAAAATCAACATTTTCCTGCTGCCAAATCTTAGAAACTTTATTTTAGACTATTAAATTTTTCAGTCAGATTTTCAGCTGTCTTTATGCTGAAACCAGTGCTGTGGGAATCAAAATTTTCAGTGTCCTGACTTGTGTTCAGTTAATATTTGGCACATTTTCTTGCATTCCTACACCCGTTACCATTAATTTTCTTGTTGGACTATCTGGGAAGGGGAGGGACTCTAAAAGACAAAAGTGGTTGTAAGTAACTGCAAGTGATACCCAACAAAGTCCAGACATTCTTGGATTAAAGGGTGAAACTCCACTGAAGTCAATGGGGCTTTAAATATTGGCACCAATAGAAAGTGTGTCCCATGGAGTGCAACTGCATTGTCACATCTTGAATGCTTTTCATTCTCATGATAGACATTACTAAAGCAGTCACTTTTCAAGCACTTACGCATTTATTATTTTCAAAACCCATTTCCACAGAGAGGTCAAAAGCGCTTCTCATCAACGTAGGGTGCCCATGGGAATTTCAGTATTTTGAAGTACAGCAGGTATCCAACTGCATTAAAATGTTAATGCACTCCTTTCTTCCTCCCTCCATCCTTCCCTACTTCCCTCCATCGCTCTCTCCCTCCCTCCAGCGTACCCTCCCTCCCGCGTACCCTCCCTTCCTTCCTCTCTCCCACCCACCCTCTCTCCTTTTCTCCTTTTTTCCCTTCCTTTCTCCCTTCCTCCCCTCCCTCCCTCCCTTCCTCCCCTCCCTCCCTCCCTTCCTTCCTTCCTTCCTTCCTTCCTTCCTTCCTTCCTTCCTTCCTTCCTTCCTTCCTTCCTTCCTTCCTTCCATCTTCTCTTTTTTTCTCCTTCTCTCCCTTTCTTAATCTTTTACTTTCTTTCTGTCTCACTTTCTTTCACTCCTTTTCTCTCCCTTTCTTCCTCTCCTTCTCTCTTTTTTCTTTTTTCACTCTTCTTCTCTCTCCTCTTTCTCTCTTTTTCTCTCTCCTTTTCTGTTTTTCTCCTCTCCTTCCTTCCTTCCTTCCTTCCTTCCCTCCTTCCTTCCTTCCTTCCCTCCTTCCTTTCTTTCCTCCCTCCCTCCTTCCTTCCTACCCTCCCTCCTTCCTTCCTTCCTTCCTTCCCTCCCTCCCCCCTCCTTCCCTCCCTCCTTTCTTTTTCTTTTTTTTTCTTTTTCTTTTTCTCTTTCTCTTTCTCTTTCTCTTTCTTTTTCTTTTTCTTTTTCTTTTTTTTCTTTCTTTTTCTTTTTTTCTTTCTTTTTCTTTCTTTTTCTTTTTTCTTTATTTGCTTTTTTCTTTTTCTTTTTCTTTCTTTTTCTTTCTCTTTTTCCTTTTCCTTTTCCTTTTCCTTTTCCTTTTTCTTTCCCTTTTCCCTTTCTCCTTTTCCTTTTCCTTCATTCCTTCTTTCTCTCTTTNCTTTATTTGCTTTTTTCTTTTTCTTTTTCTTTCTTTTTCTTTCTCTTTTTCCTTTTCCTTTTCCTTTTCCTTTTCCTTTCCCTTTTCCCTTTCTCCTTTTCCTTTTCCTTCATTCCTTCTTTCTCTCTTTCTCTTTTCCTCTCTTTCTCTCTTTCCTTTCTCCCTTCCTCCCTTTCCTCTCTTTCCTCTCTGTATCTCTATCTCTTTCTCTTCTTTTCTTTTTCTCTCTTTCTTTCTCTTTTTCTCTCTCCTTCTTTCTCTCATTCTTTCTTCTGTCTGTCTCTCTCTTCTTACTCTTCTTTATTTTTTTTAACCATGCTTTGTTTTTGTCATGAGTCTAAAGTAGTGTGATCTAATTATCTTTTGATCAGAAGGAAAAACATTCCAGCAGGAAAAATGTCATATTGAAATCAGATTACTTTGAATTAATCCATAAAAAGCATTCCCCTAGTCAGAAGGCCTTATCCCTGATTGCTTTGTATCACTATTGTGATGCCATAATACTACTTTTATACCACGTTGCTAGCATTTTTTTTTTATTATTATTATTTATGCAGAAAATAGTTTGCAGATATCCTCTATGCTTTTTCCTGCTTGGCTGTACAGTAAAGCTGGCATTTTCCCTCCTTGATTATGTTGATATTTTTCCTTAAAAGTGGAGAACAGTGCAATTATTTATGAATATTTGTGAAAGTTACTCTACAGCCCCAAGGTCCAAACAAGACCTCAAAGTGCAAAGTATTGTGGGATTCCTGCTGCAAATAACCTCTGCCTGAAGAACCATTGGGGCATGGCCCCGCTCCTGTAACCTGGAGTTGGTTGGTTTGTCTATGGGTAGGTTACAGACCTGGGGCTTCATGCAAAGGGTGAAGAAGGGGGGAAGGGTGTTTCATTTGTCCTGCCTGTATGAGAAGGGAATCCCAGGAGTTAAATTTCTTGCCTCAGCTCATGCAGGAAATCTATGGCAGACCCTGAAGTCAAGCCAGATCTCCTGCGTGACCCTCTCAGCCCCTGACCCATCCATTCTTCCTCCATGGTGTCATGTTGGCCTCCAGCGCAGAAACTTCTACCAGAGGAATTTTCCATTGAGTTCTGCTGCTGATGAGTTTCTTTCTCACCAATAGGTGGAAACTGACAGCCCGGTTTCTCAGGTGACACAAGGAACGGTTCTGCCATCCCAAATGAGGCAGGAAAAACATCACACAGAACAAGGAATTTTCCATAAGAAACTGTACCATAGCAACTGAAAAAGAAGTTGAAGCATATTACACTTTCTCAGCTTGTTACAACCTGTGCTTTGATGCAACAGGACATCAGAAAAGTGAAGACTTGGGTTTTCTGGTTTTCTTTTCCTCACTCATTTCTTTGGCCAGGAAAGTGATTGCTTTAACTGGTGCTGCTTGACATAATGAATTTATTGCAAAATTGTGTAACCGTTTCACATCCGTCTCCAAAGTCCGTGCCAGAGCTTGTGTTCTGGCATGCATTGTCATGCTATAGCTGGGGAGGGTGAGGGAACTACATCTGCAAACTTCCATAAGAGATCATATGCTCTTGAAATTGTAGGACAACTAACCCAATGGGATGCAGAAATACTTCTAACAGGCTGGCAGCTGTGCAACGCGTGGCATCTAAATAAAGTTGAGTCACTGAGAAGTAGTGATAAATAAGCTAGAAAGAGTTTCTGTCTTTCTTTCACGCATGCCCCAAATACAGTTGTCTAGTGTAACAGAAAAAAACCATCACCATGCAGAAACAAGTGGCTGTGATGCTGGTTTGGATATGGGCAAATTCTTGCTGTACTAAGAATAGTATTTAATTAAAATGTTGTAAAAACTCTTTAAGGGAAGTCTTTTCAGGGTTGATGCCTAGCTTGTGCCTGAGCAGCTGTAACAGGCTGTTCAGGATGAAGAACTCTAAATTAATAGGACCTAAAATGCCTAAATAAGGAAACAGGAGAAAATCTGATTCCCACTACTAATCAGCTGAGGTCTGGAGGTTAGTTTTCTTTTGAACTTGAGCAGGTTAGTCATCTTTCTTTTCTCCTTTTTTTAGGGTTCCCTGCCCATATTTAAAGTCTCCCTTATGTCCAAGCCCACCAGCAATTCGGTCTTGCTCTTCTCACTGGAGACAATAAACTCTGTGGGGTGGATCATCCTTCTCTCCTATATATCTGCAGATATGAATTACTGGGTGGAAAGCTGCGGCTCATAGCACATTTGCTGTGTATGTACTGTCTTTTCATTTCAAACTCACAACCTGTACAATTTCTGAGATATTTCTGAGGCAAGATGTACCTCTTTCCTGTGAAACTGCATATTTTAGGTTTCCCTTGATGTAAGTGGCAAGCCTGTCACTGATTTGGGAAAGTTGTATCAGATTCCTGCAGTGTTGAGTTTGAACTAAAAAACAGTGTAGTGGAGCAGGAGTCATCATGGCTGTCCTTACTTGGGGCTTTCAGCAAGGTCTGTATGTTAAAGCACAGTACTTCTTGAGCAGTAACAGGGACAATACAAATTCTCTACCACTTGCTCCTAGCTATTATAGCTAGCTTTCAACTTGGTTAATTATGAGCAAAAATGCTTTTTAAAATAGTCTTGAGAAGAGATTTTTCCCAATGATGTTGTTTGGCTACTTAGCTGAAATAGACCTCATTAGGATGCTATTTACTATTTCCCCCCATTTCCACAACAACTGGCATTTCTCATGCCTGCTTGGTACAATATGAAGGAAAATTATTCCAGTGGTTCCTGTTCAGAGATCTATATTTGTTTACATTTATGAAGGTGTGGAAAGGGAGCTACAGCAAGTAGTTCTGAAGTGCTGGTTGTGGTATATAAATCCCTGGGGGCCCATTTATTTTTATGCAGGATGGTACATAAAAGACTGTAAACTAACAACATACAGACTGGAGTAAGAAAAGAACTATGACACTTAGCTAAAGGAGTAGACCTCACATTTTCTTTTCTTCAAGGCAAGTCTTTTTTTCTTTTTTTCTTTTTTTTTTCCCTCAAATTAGAAGATGCTGTGGGTTTCTTAATTGCTTTCTTCAGCAGCTTCTATGCGACTGTTAATCTAGGACTTCACTGATCTTCCCAGCTTACATTTTGTGAGTGAGAGCAGGATGAGTCTCATGGTGTATAAGATAACACTGAAGGAAATGCAAAAGAAGCAGTAGTGTTGTAAAATTGTTTTTCAAAATGTATTTTTTTCTTCTCACTTGCATTCATTTTTGACTGTGTTGTAATGCACTTAAACTTTACGGAGACCAGAATCCATAAAAATAAAATAAAGTATTTATTGCTGTCAAATCCATATCAAATATCACTTGAGATTTTGAAACTAAGGAAGTGATGGCAGCAAGGAGCTTGGGATGTTGTTTTAAAAATACTGCAATTAAGAACTTTGATGGACATAAAACTTACACCTTATAGCTTTGTGACAGTGTCCAAATAGAAAGTAATGAGAATTTTTAAAACCCCAACTCCTATGAAACAGCTAGATAAGCATTTCTGGTCCTATTTTCTAGGTGAGGGAAAGAGCGATAAAGTCATTAACTCAGCAGAAGCCTTGTAAGTGTTGTTTGCCAAAGTGCTGAAGACAAATACCTTTTCACCTCTATGTGTGTGTCTAGGTTTGAAAAGCAAGCAATGTTGCCTCCTTATCTGTAAGGAAAAATGCAAATCAGTAATGGTTATTTTTTGCAGTTAGAGCTTGTTATATTCTTGGAATGTGGCTGAATTACCATTCTCCTATGAAAGAAAATGTTACAACAAGGGAAGAATAAATGTGACAGAAGCAATGGTGAAAGCAACTCACTAGCCTGTAATTTAGTTGGGAGTTGTACATGGAAAACCACTGGGAAAACTACCCAATAAATCTTGAAATTGGTTTATAAATAATTATGTTATCTTCTGTCCCTTTCTCTTCTTAATCTTCTGACCAGAAGGACAAGCTAGAAACACAGAGTAGAAATTGCTTGAGAACTGTTCTGTGGATGTTGGACTACCAAAAGACAAATTCAGCTCTGTAGCAGGCTTTGGACTAGTTCCTCCTAAAAGCAGGTCTGCACTTGCCCTTGTACTTGTGCTTGCTGATGGTGGTCTTTCAGGAGGCAGCAGTTAATCAGCACTGCTTGTAAAGTGGTGTGTTAATGTAGTGTGGTGACATCTTGTCTTTAGGGCTAACAATAATGCTTAATAATAATGCAACAAAATCTTGGTGTTTTATTCAAGCACAGATGGTGTGTGTATCGACAGACAACACCCATTTCCTTAGCTGCAAGTACCAGTTCTGAGCAACTTGAGTAAAAGATACAGCTGTTTCACCTGAAAAAAAAAATATTATGGCAATTTTTAGTATTTCCTTTACTGTTAAGCATGTGGGGTATTGCAGTTCAACAAATGTAGCACCCCTTTGTGTTGGTTGCTGCTGCTCAGAATGTTTTCTGAGTACATGAGTATAGGGGCAGCTGGTATTTATTGCTTTGGGAGAGAACTTGAACTGAAGATGGAAGGGGAGAAAAAACCTACATTTTGCCTGGTTTTGTGCAGACTGCAGTTGCTGTAAATATCATGGTGTACAGCAGTTGGAACAAACCAGTTATATTTTTTAAAAGCAACAGTCATACAGACACTAGGTGGGAAGTGAACTTCTCTGGTCCGTGCATTTTTGGTTTCTTGCAGAGACTGCCAGAATTACATTTGCATTCATTTCAGTCTACAACAAGTATTACAGAAGATTCAGCTGTAAGTACTTTCCAAATATAAAGAGTGCAGGGGAGAAAGGTGACATCTATTAAGCTTTTACAGAATATCACATGTGTGTAGTAGCTATCACCATAAAATTAACTGATAATAATTGGTCAGAGCTACCATCTCAATCTGCCTATGAGTGTAACACTCTTCCTTAGGTCATGTGCACTATTCTGACATCGTATGCCAGATCCTGAATAAAGTTCATTCAGCCATTTCTGCCGTTATTCTTCTTGTTTGCCCTGCTATGTGTGTGTACTGCCATCACTCAAAGTTCACATCTTGCCAAAGACTGGCTCTGTATGCTTTGGGATATATGTGTCTCAGGTATCTGCCCAGTGGCCAATTCTCGAGCAACAGCGGGGGTGTGGGAGGGCATCCTTTGATTGAATCACAGCCGGCATTTACCTCTTTCTTGGAAGCTGACTGGAGCAAAATGTTTAAACCTCTTTCTTCCTCCCTTTTCTCTTTTTTTCCCCTCCCTCTTTCTGTCTTTCACTTCCATGCCTCAAAAGGCTGTAACTGGGTTCGCTATTGTGTGGTAAGTCAGCAGTAAACTTCTATGTATTTTGCTTCCTCTGGGCAGTTCCTGTTCCTAAGTGACAGTTGTTTGGCTCAGCACACGGTAATTATCAACTCAAACCCAAGATGTTTTTAGGTGCTGAAAGCGTACTGGCAGAGACCAAACGTGTCCTCAACCTTGTCATAGGCCACAGCTTTAAAAGATCCTGTTTAGCAGTTGGTTGGTTGCATTGTCACTTTTGGTAATGAAGCTCTGTCAGTTCATTATTACAGTGGGTGCTGTGAGAAGCTGTTTTTATCCTAAAAGTGTACAGGTCTTTGGTTTTTATTAGCTGCTGACATATCATATAGTTAACTTGCTTAATGTATCTGTGTTCATTCTTCTCTAAAATAAAGTTTTATTGATATGTGTGAGGGGATTTATACATGCTAGTGAATATTTATGAAACTGTTCTTTAAACAGATGTCTGAAGGGAGCATTGCTGAGAAACCAACCTGTTGGTTTGTCTGTAGTGGAACCTAGGCACTATCTGCTCATACTTTAAGCCTAACTTTGTTTGGCCTGCTGTCTGGACAGAGGGGCTACACACTGAGCGACTGGTTCCTAGCTGGTCTATACCCCACAACAGCATACAAATCATGGAATTGCCTCTGATCCACTAAAGGTCAAGTGAGCCTGGGCTGTATGTTGTGCAGACTGATTGCAAATGGCTGTATGTAGCTGAGACTTTTGTTACCTCACCAAACTTCTTTTGGCAAAGAAGGATGTCTCCTCCTTATTTATATTTCAAGTAGAGAAGCATTAATTTCAACTGACTGAAGCACAGTCCAGGGTGAGTGGAAAGAGATTTCTCATATTCTCTGCTAGATCTTTCAGCTATGTGTGTTAGTTTTCATGATACATGAAAATAACATGCAGATCCAAGAGGGGAGAAGAAAAAATACCTTTTTGTTTCCCCTAAGAGAAACCATTTGGAAAAGCCCTGCTGTTCCCATTGTCAAGCCACAGATTTGCTTTTCTCACTGTATCCATAGGCCAGGTTGTGTTTTCTGTCAGGACAATTAGAATAGGTACCTATCCTGCTGCTATTAAAAAAGGTTTGAAGTGTTCTCAAATCCTGCTGAGCTATAGTTTAGTGGAATTTACAGAGCAGTTCCAAGTAGGAGCATCACTGTTTGCTTAAGTAAAGCTCAATGCAGGGGGAATGTCAGTCTTATTGTACTGTAGGATTTGGAGAGGTTGTCAGACCCTCGGGAATGATGAGAGCCTAAGCTGTAGAAACTTCATGACCTTCATACATGGAATAATTTGTGTTGTATAAGCATATACTTTATGGTCTTAGTCCTTTGGAGGGTGCAGGATAGAAGAACCAGGTCAGCAGAGGTGGTAATATGTGGTCTACGATAAGCAGATCTTTTAAAGCCTGAAAAATGAGGCATGTCTAATGTTCATATGGAACCAGGAAGAATTTTTTCCAATGCATGTGCAACAAGACAACAGAAAAGTCACCTTCTCTTTTCAGTTGTGGAGGACCTGATCCTGAAAAACCCGCAGCATGTTCAGTCTTGCAAAACCCTTTGTGACTGATCATTTGGGTGACCTATAAGTGAGAACTTGTAGGGCTCTTGTTTAAAGCTATTACAATGTAATAATCTTTTGACTGCATTGTGGCCCCATTAGGAGTGTCTGGCATAGCCCATCAGTAAGGAGGAGTTTTCTGGGTGTACCTTACATTTGTATGTTGCCAGTTACAACAGCACTGGGATTCAGAAACTGTAACAGGGGCCAAGGGGGAAATGCCTTACGGGGACATAAGCCTCTGTAGATGGCATGCCATTGCAAAGAGGTATGCCAACCTGTCACTGAAACAAAAGCAGAGCAACAAATGCCTCACCATGGAAAAATGCAGCAACACCGAAGGACAGCATGTCTGTGAAAGTGAAGAGCCTCTTTTCCAGGTCTGTTTACATTCTATGATGGTTTTGCTCATCTGTCCTGTTGCATGGGGCTTTGGGGCAGTATATGGTTAGTGCTCACCCCTTGTATGTGCTCAGAGGACAGAGGGCAAATGGTTCTTTCCTTTTCACTGCATAGGAAGACTTAAGACTTGTTTTCTTTCCTTCCTGCTGATTTTGTTTCTCAGTGAAACAGGGATCTGATCAAAGGGTGATTAAGGTTTCTTCCTTTCTTTGTTTGCAATACCCAGTATCTTCATGTGTCTTTTGTGGGTCCTCCTCAGAGATAACCAAACCTGTAACTTTTCTCTGTGTTTAAAGGACACTTATGGCCAAATCCAGGAAAGGGAGAGGTACACACAGAATCATAAGGCCAACTAACCACACAGCAGCAAAGCCTTAACTCTGCAGGCTTGAGGAAGCAGACAGAGATTGAACCTTCCTTGGGGGAGGAGAGAGGGGGAAGGAGTTTACCTCAGTTGTCCCAAAGTAAAATATGGGCATGCATAAGATTCAGCTTTTTCTTGTGGAAAGCCACGTAATGTACTGCAGCCTGATAGAACTGTAAAAGTTGCTCTGAAACATGATAAAAAGTATTAGGAAAAGGGTAAATAGTATGCTTAAAAGTGATGTATAAAAGACTGGGTTCTGTCATGCTCCTATGACGCTTCTTCTATTGTTCCCTTTTCCTTCCATGCACAATTATCTGCAACAGAACAGACCTAACCGTCTAGCATAACAGATCAGATTCCATGTCATCTTTTAGTAAAATATTTCAGCAAAAGGTAAAGATTAAGTATGTGCTTAACTTTTATATAAGGGAATAGAATTTGGGGCTGTGATCTAAGCATGTGGTTTATTCCTTCACAGGCTTGAAAGCTCCATTTACTTTTCATAATTCCTTTTGAAAGGCCACCAGCGAAACCCTTCTGTCCTCCCTGATATTGAGGTACAAATTTTTTTTTTATTTTTTTTTTTTTTTTTTTTTTTTTTAATTAATG
>NDXB01012164.1:273286-289127 GCA_002631895.1 Agapornis roseicollis
TTTTTTTTTTTTTTTTTTTTTTTTTTTTTTTTTAAATAAGAAGAGAAAAAGGCAAAGCAGAGAAGCCTACATCAAAAATAGGGCAACACCCTTTGAATTTCACCTTCATATCCACTGAGGCCAAGCTCAGTCTTTGAATGTAAGATGTTTCTTTCAGATCCTGCTTCTCAGACTGGCATGCTGGGATGCATTTCAGATTATGCTTGTATCTCTGAAAACAGAGATAGAAAAGAGTTAACACTTTAAAGACAGTATATTTATTATTCCTCCTCTCCTTCAAGAGTCTATTATATGACATATGCTTCACGGTACTTCCCCATAATTTGTTGAACACTTCTCTTTCTGCAGCACAGAAGATCCCTGAAGGTTAGTATCATGCTCAGGGAAAGGGTTTCCTGGCCTGAGTCAAGAAAACAGGGGGTGGTGGTGAGATCATTGTCTCCACTTAAGTATGGAAGCTGGACCACATTTGCCACAAAATAATACTAGCAGGGGTTGTATAAAGCAACTCATGCACAATACCCTCTAAGTTTTACAATCATTAATTTTTTGGAAGAAATGCATTGAGATTGGCATTTAAAAATTAATTGCATGCACATCTGCAATGATAATCTTTGGTCAAAATTCCAGCAGTTTTTTGCTTAAAGCCGATTACCGTGCTGAAAAGCTATTAGCAGGCTGAAAGCAGCATAGAAAGAGAAATGCAGGGCAATTAACATGTGATATTTATTCCGAGCATTGAGCACCAAATTTAGCTTTCATTCTGATGTATCTCAATTGTTTTAGCACATAACAGATCAAATCCATATTTAATACATATTTATAAATTAAATAAAAACCAGTTTCAGGTTGCTAAGGCATGAAGGACTTGTGTACCTCAGCTTTTGTATGCAAGGGTAAATTAATGCCTGGAAAAACTGTCAACTTCATTATTCTTGTTTTCCTAAAGGGTGAACTTAGCTCATAAGGCTGATGCATTTAAAACAATGATAGTATTATTATTGCAATTCATTATTAGGTAGCTCTTGTTTGACTATAAGTGTCTAATGAAGTATGCCAATATGCCTGGCTGTAGACAAACTAAGAGGATCTTGGCTAAGTAAAACAAATCAATTGCTGTAACAAAATAGTAAGATAAAATGCCTCACCAGAAATCAAGTATCAACCCCAAAAAACAGCAAACAGTCGAATCTGAGCCAGAGAAGGGCCATGCCAGCTACAGCAAAATGAGTTTGTAGTGGGCAAGAGCTGTCGTGTCTCTTCTGGTGCAGGCAAATGGAGGAGGAATGTCACCCCACTAAGACCTGCAGCCCTGTGTCAAAAAAGGGAAGTCTCATTCTCAGCCAAGACAATAGAAACTCTGTGGTTTAGAGTATAGATCCTGTGAAGATTTAAGTTGTAAATGAAGCAACTGAAATGTTAAGCTGCAGCAATCACAGATTTATTTGATTTATCGTCAGATGTAGCTCTTGACATCTGAGAAGTCTCTGAGAATTATGCCATTCCTGTGAGTGTTCAAAGGTTTGCCTTTCATACGTGCCTCCTGTTCTTCCAGGAAGACCACTGGCTGCTTAGCTTGCCCAGTAAATGTCTCCCCAAGGTTCACTTGGGGTCTGATGCGTGTGAAAAATCTGGCAAATCACAGGTGACCACACAGGGATAACTTTTTTACAACTGTTGAATTTAACCATTCTTTTTCAAAGAAATAGAACAAAATTTAAAGTGATTCAGAAGCCATATTTGTGCAGGTAATGTGACAAGACCCAAGTGTCTTTCTGACCTACTTCTTCTGTGCAGGTCTTTCTGACCTAGTTCTTCTGTGAGCCCTTCATACTCAGTTTTTCATAGCCTGTATCAGCACCTTTCATTTAGAACACAGTACCTGAGGACCAGGTTTTCTGTCAGTCTATTTCCCTTCTGTTAAAGAGGTGTGATTTGAATATCTACTGTGGACTATATGTATGAGAACACTCTGCTTGTTTGTGCTTACAACAGCTGGGCACTAGTCTTGCGTGAGAATTTGCGGCTGCTGTATGGTAAAAAATAAACAGCACTACACAAAATGCATAGAAAATAAAAAAAAATGAATTTTGTATGGGATAAATGCATCAAATAATCAGAAATATACTCTCAGAACTCAGCTGGCCTATTTCTGCATCCAGGCAATGCTGACAGGTTAAAAGTAAAAAAAACAAAGGTAGTCATTGTTGCCTTTTGTTGCCTTGTAAGATAGTAGATATTTCAATGTGCCAAAATTTCTACTCTGGCAATAGAATGCAGAAATGTAGAGATGCTGCTACTGCAGAATCTGATGGCCATTGGGCTAGACTTGCTGTCTGCTGTTAGTAGCGATTTTATGTCCCCCTTCTATGGGATTCTCTCTGAAATTTCACCCCTCTTTTTCTGTGAATGACCAGTGCTATTCACATTTGCTATTCTATCTGATCACTCAGCCATTTACACCTGGTTTTTTGGTTTTGTTTTTTTTTCCTAGCAAGATCTTAAAATAGTTGAATCTTAGAATAGTTGAATCTTAACACTTGCAAGAGAAATGGAGGGAGAAGAAATGAGAACACTTGCAATATATCTTTCTGTGGCACCTCATATCACATCACATGTGTTTTCTGCAGCTGCTTTTTCCTTATGCAACTGCAACTATGTCTGTAATGCTACTTTGCCTGGTTACCTGCCATCTTGAATATCCTCATTCTCTTCTCAGGGTCATGGCACAACACATTTCATCAGGACTGTTCCAAATGTGTACTGCTAGCAAAATTTTCAACAGTATCCTAGAAAGCAGCCTCAGCAGATGATTTAATCAGATGTGCTGTGGGTATGCAGCACAACAGGATCTTCTAGTGTTAGTAGTTCAGTGAGCAGTGATTATGGAGCCTGTCTGCTGCCCATCAGGCAGAGTCCATGTTGCAGACCCTATGTAAGGACGGATCTCTCTTCTGCTTTCCTATTCTCATAAGGCACATGGGAAGACATCTGAAACTTAACAGCACTTGTGATATTGTAATTGGGTGAGGTGTTCAAGATGAGACAAACACATGCATGCCACGTAACTGTGTAATTTTTGTGCTCTTTAGGAAACCCAACCTCAAAAGGACCAGTGTGATCTTTGGATGTGCAGAGATAGAGAGCTGATTAAATGTTTTTGTCACAACCTTGTGAAGTGCGATACAAGAATGTGGCTTCCAGCTGGGAAAAACAACTGGAAACCACTTCTTTTAAAAGGTTGTTGAAAATTTTTCTAGAGAAGAGCTGTGAAAATTGGTGAGCTGGAGAAAATGTTTTCCTGGGAGGATCTTCCATCTGTTTGCCTTTTCAAGAGAGTAAGAAGCTTGTTGATATGTATATTTAATACTAGACCTTAAATGGCCACTGAAGGCATTAGAGAAAGTCTCCTAAAACCAAGGGAGGGAAATAGAAGGCAGACAAGCTAAAAATGAAGAGACAATAAGGCATGCATTTTTATTAGCAATGAAAGTGATTACACATTAGGACAAGTGAATGGTTCAGACTTTCAAATTAAGACTGGCACAGCCACTTTCAGGAGACAGTCTCCTGCCAACCACAAGTCTATGATTTAACTCAATAATATGCTCAAGTCTATGTTTTAACTCAGTAATATACGTAGGCCAGTTTAGGTGGTGTCATGGTCACATGTGGTGGTAAATTGTTCAGACCTATTGTTCGTGACAAAGAGGAAAACACTTTCAATCTGTCAGAGCATTTCACTTTTTATTTATGTATGGAAACATTTTAATAATCTGTACTGAGTGTCCTGCTGTCAGTGACTTGAATCAGTCACATCCACTTCAGTGAATTCAATGTGATGGGGTGATCCTGAGTTGCCCGTTTTGCTGGGACCCATTCCAAAATGTGGTGTGACCCTCGCTTTTCAGCCTTACTGCCAAAGGTAGGTTACCTGTAGAGTGATACTCCATGCCTCCAGGTAGTGTTTGCAGAATAAGGCTTTGATGTGTCATGTCCAGTATGATGTGCTGTTGTCAGTAAGTGAAGAACCCACAAATCCAGCTCTGTTGGTGGGATGTCTCTGAGACCTCGAGATGAGAAGAGAGCCCTCTTCTGCAGTTGTGCTCCTTGTTGCCAACCAATTCTCTGCAGTCATCTGTGGGAGCCCTATCTTTTATGGGTACAGCTGTGTGGTTATTATTTAACACCACAGCCTCTTTTCAGCATTTACCCTTGTTTAATTTGCTCAGTCTCACTTCATATTTTATGTTTCATTTTTCTCTTAAGTGTTTGAACTGGATTTAGCTTTTATCTTATTATAATGTATTTTTTACAATAATCAGACAAGATCTTTTAAACCAGGGAATGTATGCTCTTAAAAGTACAAATGGCAACTCAAAGGCAATCACAATTTGAGTGAAAAGGAGGAAAATACATAGCTGCCCTTAGAATGGTTGTGTATCTTTGCCTGTGAGACAATGTTATGAGACCACTTCTTTAGTAATTCACTTATGCCACCTCTCTGGCCAAATTCTATTTTGTGTCCTCAATGTAAATTCAGGATATTCTCCTGGACTTCGTCAGACATAATTTGCCCCATCTGTGTATTAGTTGAAAGCAGATTTTGACCTGAATTTTTCAATGTATCTTCTACTGAAATCTCCTTTCACTGAAGATTGTATCATTATGGCTGGGTCCCTGAATATGCTGAACAGATTTTTTTCCTCAGCTTATATTTCCATCATAAAGTATGTATTTGATTTACTTACATTGTTCTTGTATTTAATCCCTCTGCCCATTTAGTCACATCTACTGTCATTTTTTATTTGTTTAATAACTTGTTGCTGCTCAGAAAGGTAACAGGGATAGACAGAACGTGACAAGCTGCAAATATATTCTGCACAGGTCTCTTCTGTAGCTTTCTGTGTTTTGGTTTATCAGATGGGTTATTTATTCAAATGCTTGTTTTATATAAGAGCATTTAGCAGCAACTCTAAGTGTACTACAGAGAAGTATCTGATATGTTTCTTATTTATCTTTACCATATCGTTTGTGAAATGCTCCAGGAACTTCACAAAAAACCTTCATACTGTAAGACCAACACCAGGGTTCAAAATGGAGAGAACCCACACAAAATTCACACAAAATTTGACTGCTTACATCACCAGGTTTTTGCAGCTGTGGAGAGAACAAAGTGAAGAGCTGGCTCTGCTGTAGTTTTGCTGCTAACACTAGTAGGACAGGATCTCAGCCCTAGTCCCTGTCTATGGGTTTCATGGGCATTTTTTAAGATAGTGGCAATGGCAATGTCGAGGTGAACTTCTCTCTCTAGGAAATGAAGAATCCTCCTGGTGATGCTGGTCAAGCAGAGAGAAAGAGAAGAGTTCCCCAATAGGCAGGGTTTAATGGCAATTTTGGCAGGGGATGGGGGTTGTACTAATTTCTTAGTAAGCATTTTTTAAAGCAGAGGTCATGAGCTGTGACACACTCGTGCTGAAGTGGCGTGCCAAGGCAGCAGTCCTCCTCACATGTCTGCCTTGTGACCAGTATTAGCAGAAGCAAGGGATGCCAGTTAACTTGCATCCATAAGGAAAATATGTGTTTTGGTTCAAGCTTGTCTTGTGCTGACTGTGTTTTGTGCTTTACTTGAAAAGCCAGTGCTGAGAAGGAGATGAAATTACTGACTGCAGGGGAGCTTCTTGGGTAGCTGGCCGAACAAAGCATGTCCATATAAATGTGTCACCATGATAAAACTTAATCTTATGCTAGACCAGACTTTGACAAGAGTAAAAACCATTGGTAACTTACAGTCTCATTTCATGAGTACTTGACTATGTGGCAATAGCCCCCTGCCTGCAGCCAGCAGCTGCAGGAACAGGAGCAGACCCTGTAGGGTCTGGTATGGCATGGGGAAAAGCCAGCTTTCCTTACTCTTCTCCCAGAGAGTGGTGGTCCTGCTTGCATTTCTGGTTTGGGTGGGCTTGGGTTTCTGGCGGGTGCCAGCTGCATCTGAAGGAGATCTGCTCCTCAGGTGCACCGTAACCCAGGGAGACTCACGATGGACTTGCCTGGAAACATCTCTCACTATCCTGGCTTGCTCCAGCACTGGGCTCTTCTCACATGCACGCACACAGATACGAAGAGCATTTATACATAGTGCTCTTGGGTTATGTTGCCATAAGCTTATGGTGTGGGACACACCTATTTTTCTCTCATAGACTGTGGGCCCTTTCTCCAAATGCTGGTGATGGCAATGGGGACAGGCTGTGCCATTCCCTCCCACTGCTGTTACCGGCAGAAGTCCGTTTTCCATCTTTAAGTAATACAGGCAAGGTGGTTTCTGTGTAAGTGATCAGCCAGTCAGGAACAGGCGTGTGGCGAGTCGTGAAGGCATGACATAGTCTGCATCTGAGTATATCCTGAATTATGGTAGGATTCAGCCCTGATCCCTGCAGTTAAGCAACCAAGGTGAGATTAATGCCTCTGCAGAAGCTAGCTTGATGCCTGTGCACACAATTTACTTCACTGTGTTCAATATTTAAGTTGCAAATAGAATGTGCCCAGGCAGGGTTAACTTTCAGTGTTTATAAAAGCAGCTAAATGCACTGAGGTTAAATTCATCAGGAGATGCTGTCTGGTTTGTACAATTTCAGCAACACAAGCTGTCAACCCTCTTGAGCTGGCCAGTTAAACTGCCCTTGAAGTTGCTTTATTTAGCTTGGACGTTGTAAATTGATAATGTATTCTAACAAATTTGGTACAGTGTTTTAAATATTAAATCTCTTAATGGAAGCTTGTGCTGAAAGGAAAATGTAAAATCAGTTGAACAAAAATGCCTAAGGATTTTAATGTCTGAATCAATTCTGGGCAGCAACTCAACTAAAGCTCTGTCCACTATGCTGACTAAAACCTTT
This sequence comes from Agapornis roseicollis, assembly GCA_002631895.1. Lineage (NCBI taxonomy): Eukaryota > Metazoa > Chordata > Aves > Psittaciformes > Psittacidae > Agapornis > Agapornis roseicollis. Next base: position 280,183 of record NDXB01012164.1, read on the forward strand.
ATCCATCTTTTATTTCTTTTACTTCAAAGCAATGCTCTAAATCATGTCTGTGAGAACAAAATTTTACCTTACTGTAACTAACTGTTGGTAAAGCACAGAGAGGGAAAGCAGTTGAACAAGTGGTAAGAGTACCAGAGATTAAGATGGATTTAGTTAAAGGAGGGCACATTTTGTCTTCTTGGATTAGGTTAATTTTAAAACTTTTTGGCTTTGGAGGGAGAGTTCAGCTGTTAATTGAGGTACAAAAATAGAAGTAGTGTAAAAAAGGTTTGGTTTGCTTTCTGATTCTTCACCTTGATGTTTTAAAAGAGCAGCAGTGGCTGTTACATGTGCTCTGTAGTGGTCATCCTAACACAATGATAAATAGCCTTTTCCAGGTGGTTCTTAATTCCTTGTCTTCTTCTGCAGCAAATACTTTTGCAACAAATTCTTTTGCAGCTCTACTCTTCAAATATAAATATCTTAACTCAGTCTCTTTGGAGAAGGCACTAATGAATGACACGTGATTCCTTCCATGACACGTGCAACACTCTTCATGCGGCTGTAAGCATGGACCCTGTCTCATCCTGGCTTTGCAGCTCACTTATGATCTCTGTTTTGTCTTCTCTTCACAGTTGTGCAACACATCAAGCGCCATAATATTGTTCTCAAAAGAGAATTGGGAGAAGGAGCCTTTGGGAAAGTATTTCTGGCAGAATGCTATAACCTCAGTCCAGAGCAGGACAAGATCTTGGTGGCAGTGAAGGTAAAAGAATCTAGGGTTTCCATCATTAATTCATGGCTGCAACTGAAGCTATTTTATTTCTAAATAAGCAAGCTTGCCTATTCCATAGCCCAATGTAACTGCTCTGATATATGTAGAAAGACTCAAAAGGCTAATGGAGCGTTAAGAGAATGTGATATTTAATCTTGCAGTGGATTATAAAATGAGAGCTGGATTTCATAAGGGAAACAGGGGAAGAAGACTGTGTTACAGGGGAGAAAAATCTTTTATGCTTTATCTAAAATATAATTAGTGAAACATAATATATAGGTCATTAAATATACTTGTGACATATGCATGTCTTCGAAAAATAATCAATTACTGGCTAAGGGAATAGGTTATGTGTATAATTGCTAGTCAAAGAAAGCCTTTCTTTTTCAAGCTTGTGCCATTACTTTAGTTAGCCACTGAAACTATCTGTGAGAAATTGTCATTAATATATCTGCCAGGAATGTTATAACAAACTTGTGGATAATATTGTCATCTGCTGTTAAACACTGGCTGTACAAAAATACAGAAATCGTGGCATGTCTGATCTGGAGAAGTGGTTATTGATTATACAGCTCCAGTCAATTCTCTTTACATACAGTCCAGAGGAGGAAGAAACTACATGAAAATAGCTGTAACCTTGAAGTTTCAAGTATACAGAATCATTTTCACATTTCTGGGGAGGAGGAGGGAGAAAAAAACCCAACCAACCAACCAAAAAAGAAAACGGGGTTTGTTTGTTTTTCCAAAAGAGCACAGATATATGGTGTGCTGGGAATCTAGCAAGGAGTAAGATTTCCAGCTTGGTCTCAGAGCTTGGATGCGAAGCCTGCTTCACCATACCAAACCTCTTTGTCCCTCAAAATGGGAGGGCTGAGGTTGGGTGTTGTCCTCAGCTATGGATGTATGCTAGAAAACAGTATCGATGAAAGTCTCCCTGGCAACAATTTCATCTCCATCTGTAGAGTTCTGCCAAAAGCTGAACAAGGTTTCCAGTGTTTGAAATATCTCATTAAATGCAGGGAAATACAAATTTAGACTTTGGGCTGTTTCTAGAGATTGGAAAATAATTTTATCTGACCAGTCACAATCAGGCAACTGTGCATACATTTTTAATCAAACCATATAGTAAGAGAAATTCAGTAGATCATCTTTCTGAATTTGGCAATGAAAGAACACAAAAGCAGGATGGACTAGTAGACAGTTTTTGTACTCCATCAAAAGTAACAGTTTTTGAGGGTTTGCCAGGGTTGCAAGCTTTTGATACTTGGGAGTTGTTTGGTCAAGTTGACTGGTGAGAAAAAATTAGGTCATGAAGAGTTATATCGTAGACTACAGAAAGCAAAAGGTACGAGATGGCAAAACTATACCTGAATGAAGTTTCCACTGTATTTTGGTGAAGCTAGACTGGAAACTGCTTGAAAGCAGGATAAAAGTCTTCCCATTCACTTGCTGCCTTTGAAAGTCCTGACCAAATGGAGCCTAGCACTTCTGCTGTTAAATACTGTGTCATGCTTGCTCTCTGCTGCTCTTTCTCAGCGTAATTCACAAGGCAGAGCATTCAGCCTTTAAGGGGAGACATGTCTCCATGGATTTGTATGACAAATTTATCAGTTTTCTGGACCAGTTGTCATACTATTTCTTTTTTTTTTTCTTTCCAAATCCACTCTTTGTAGTGTCTTTAATAAGGATCTTGCAGGCAGCCGTGAGAAGAATGACCTCTGGGGACAGATAATGCCCATTTAATATTTCTCACATTGGCTCTTGAAGATATGACTCTGGTTGCCTTCAAAGAGTGAATCTTTTGGTGAACTGTACCATTGGATTGATCCTCATATAACTAAGGAGTTATTTGCCTGGCACTTCTCTTTTTCACTGTGGTACCAACAGTAGCTCATAAGTATCTTCCAGTCACAGTGTAGGTCATGGGTGGCACCTCACCAGTGTGTAGCCAGAGAACTGTGTCCAGACTGTGAAACAGATTTGGTGAGCCCAGTAGGAATATGTACTTGGTGAGGAGTGCCAGAGGTATTTTGGCAACAAGGGAGATATGGTCTCACCTGCATGGGGTAGCTCAGGGTAGCTGGTGGTCCCCGATGACTGCCTGTGGCTGCTGGTTACTGGACTGCTGCACGGTTTGTGCCTGGCCCTGGGCATCACATCATTTGACTCAACATGCATCCTTCTTTTTGACCAGCTTGTATCCAAAATGCTGATGTTGCTGCAGCAAATTATTTAGGAGTTAAGAAGCCAAGAAAAATCTGTGAAAAATATAAAATCAGACTTGGCATAAGCAACCCAAAGTGCTTGAGCTTTTGCTCTTTGGAAAAGAAGGAAAATGCTTCAATTTGTTTCAATCATGAGGCTTTCTGGGGGAAGCACTGAGTGGAAATGCTTTCTGTGAGTCAAACCCTGTGAGCAGAGTCTGACCACAGGTTAATCTGGTTGCATGGGCACTGTACTAACCTTCCCCCTTGTGAGTTAGCACATATCAGAACACCATTTGCTGCAGGCAGTTTCAGAGAACAGAGGGTGGAAGAAAGGAAAGATACAATTTCTTTCTTAGCCATTTTGCCACACCATAGTGGCTCTTCAGGCCTGGATCGGTGCTATCTTCTCATAGGGTGGATCCCCAGGCATAGTCTTGCACTACTTTAACCTGTCCAGAGCTGGAGGTGAAGATGACTGTCAGGATATAGTTTAGCAGCTGCCTCTGGCTGCCCTGGGAGGCTGGAGTGGGATTCACCCTGTGCTGTTCTAGGGATGTGCTTTGCTTGTAGGCTGCCATGTGCATGAGGTGAAAAACATTTCCACAGCACCTGCAGAGTAAAAACGATGGTTTCCAAATCTTTGGGTCTTCAGTTCAGAGGAGGTTCAAAACCACACCTTCATTTCTTGAAGAAATATATCACTTAGCTCTTTTAAGGTGATGGGGAGAAGTAGTAAGGGTTTCTTGGTGGGCTGAAAGGACATAAAGAACAGCATAAAGGACAGCTGTCGTGAGAGTTTCATTACCAAGTCATACTGATGTTGGTGAGAGCCATATCCCCTTGCTATTCCTCTGACTTGCCCGTGTGGTGTCAGGGTGGACTAAGGAGCTGGTGGTTTGCACTCGATACAGAACATAGGTCTGCAGACACAAGATGGTACACTGACATGTAGGCAAGGAGTCTGAAGGAGAACTAAGCAAGGGATGGTGGTTTGACTGTTACTGGGATGAACTCAGTAGATGTGGAGCTGCTGTAGCAGCCAGGGTGTCCCTCTGTTGCCCATGGGAGCTTGTCTCTTCTCCTTAGCTTTTGAGCGGAGTGGTTGGAAATTACATGTGGTTGTATCTCTTGGGAAAAACTCCTTTTGACTGGTGAGAGTGCTTTGTATGCAGAGCATGGGTGTACTTGTCAGTAATGATAAGAATAATGAATTTGTCTTTTTCTCTCTTTGTGCTCTTACCGGCTTATTTTTGTTTTATTTTTTTCTCTAGCACTGAGAACAAGCTAGATGCATTAGTCATTTCTGTGTAAATTGTATGTACTATTTTTTTTTTTTTCACTTTCCAGTCCCGTCCTTGCCTGTGTCAGGTATTTCTCATGCACTGTGTCTATTCTGTGCACTGCATGAAATAATGAAAAAGGGGTTCTGCAATGGTGGGTGACAGAAATTCAAATCATCCTTGTATAGTAGAAGCCATACCCAAGTTTTGCCTGGGTTTTAGACCCTTCTGCATTTTGGCATTTGACAGAAAATGTGTAATTGCCATGGCAACTGCTCTGTCATATGATAATTTTGCTGTTTCTGTAAGATAAAAAGTGTCTTCTGAAATATACAATATGCCATCCTCACAGGGCAGAGCATTTTTGCTGTCTTTCCAGGGAAAGAGCCTCCTGGAAAGAGGATGAGCCCATGCTTCTCCCTGTCATTTTCGCAGGCTGCTATTATTTAAAAATGTTTCTTATATTAACTTTCTGATTCTGTTGCTGTTGAGAAGAATTACAGTCCAATTGCCTTACACATTAAGCCACTAGAGGAAACTCTAGTGACAACAGAATTATCCAGGGTGATTTCATTCTATACCATAGATTGGACTGTGGGTTGGTGTCTGTATTATGTTAAAGCATCATCCCAGAGCCCAGAGGTGTTGGAAGATGTTTTTGTTCCAGTCCTCACTCAGTTCAGTTGTGAGGACCATAATGGGGAGTCAATTTGATATCCACCTTAGATGATACAGCTGTGTGGTTGTTAAGCTTTAATGTTGTAATATCCTTGTTGCATCATTATTGGTAAAAGTTGTGGAAGAAGGGTTCTGGGCCTTCTTAATATTTGAGATGCATGAGTGGGTCCCTTGGGAAAGGGACATCTGTGGCATGAGTGATTTCTGTTGCCTCTAGGATCCATAGAGCCCAAAATCCACAGGGAAAAGCCCCTAAACTTGGTAGATGGCTGTTCAGTCTGCCCTGCTCCTTGCTCCCTTTTCATGGCAGTTCATTTTTCAAAACCTGTGGTTTCAGTTTCACAGGTAAAATTTATTTTCCAACAGTCATCTTTTAGTTCCTTCTTCACACATGCAAGAATACAATAATAGAAAAGTGGACAGTGTCCCTGTTAAAGAAAGAGCTTGAACAAACCATGACTAATGCAGCTAAAATCTGAGTATGTTGGCAGAATGATTGCACAGTATCAGTGTGTTCTGTGCCTGTTCTGATGAATAAGCTTGGTCCCATACTTGGTATATGAATTCATGGTGGAAAATAAAGTGACTAGATGGTCAGGAAAAAGCATATTTAGGTAAAACAATACCACTACTTTTGTGTCTTCTCTTTGTATTAAGTACAGGTGTAGTTAAAATCCAGGGTACAGGGCCCAGGCATCAGTTCCTGTGAATACTAAATTGTGAACATTAATAACCTGACATCTTTCTCTAAGTGTTTTAGAAATATTGTTTGAATTAACGTAGTGTAACTACATTGCTTTTTAAGGTAGAGCCTAGCAGTGTTTGGTGCCAGGACTTTTTGTTTTGTTTTGTGTTTTCTGTGCATGAAAGTGTTCTCTTGCTCAGGAAGTACAGCTCTTAACAAGAGATCTGAAACCGTTTATGCATGGCAGTTATATTAGCATTATTTCATTATACAACATTTAAGCCTCCTATTTAATCTGGTATTGATATATTTCTTTCAAAATGAAAATATACAAGAGTTCAGAGCTGTATAAATAAAAGGGTGTGAGAAAAATTCACCCATCAGAATTCTGATCTGCATGTACTCTGTCTATCAATTTAGGATTGATCCTTCAGTTACTCATGCATATGCATAGTCTTAGGCATGTGACTAGGTTTACCGAATTTCAAAGGAGTTACTGGCTGAAGTCTCAGGTTGTAAGTTCTGGTCCAGGGACATACTGTTGTATAAATCTATTTTATGTATAGCGCACCACAGGGGGAAACATCAGCAACAGCAACATTAGTAATACATAATGCATCTATGTTCCATCTAAGTATTTAAAGCAATGAGAGCTTTATTTTAAATTATTTACAAGAAAGGTAAATATCAAAAAGATGCTAGGGTTTGCCTGAGTTTAATGCTATAGGATGTGAACCAGCTGTTTAATAATAAGTTTTTTGGATAAGATCAGTTTATCTGTCCTGTGTTTAGAAAACACGTGGCACAGTAAGATCATGAGTATTCCTCATCCTCTCATAAGGAAAATTCTTGTTTGGGATGATGTGTGGCAGAAGAATTAAAAGTGTACTACCATAATTTTTATTGCCTTTAAAGATCACATCTGCATTTCTAAAAGAGTTATTAAGTAAGTACTTGTCCTGGGTTCAGCAGTAGCAGTCATTTTTTCTTCTTCATAGTAGCTGGTGCAGCACTGTGTTTTTGACTTTTGGCCTGGGAACAGAACTAATAACAGCCATGTTTTTAGTTATTGCTCAAATGCTTAGTCTGAGCAAGGACTTTGTGAGCCTCATGCTCTGCCAGGGAGGAGGGGAGGCCAGGAGAAAGCAGGGACAGGACACCTGACCCAAACTGACCAAAGAGGTATTCCATACCACAGCACATCATGCCCAGGATGTAACTGAGAGTTATTCGGAAGGGCTGGTTCTCTTGGGGGTTGGAGGAGGTATCGGTCAGTGCTCGGTTGGGCAGGGTGGGGATTAGTTATCTGTCAGTGGTTGGTGAGGTGCTGTATTCTCTTCCCTTGTTATTTCCTTTAGCATTATTATTATTATTGGTGGTAGCAGCAGTGATTTGTGTTATACCTTAGTTACTGAACTGTTCTTATCTCAACCTGTGGGAGTTGAATTCTTTTGATTCTCCTCCCCATCACTCCAGGAGCAGGGAGAGGGCAAGAAAGGGGGGGTTGAGTGAGTGAATGAGTTGCATGGCTGGGTTTAAACCATGACAGTACTTCTTCCATTCTTAATGCAGTAGAGTGTCCTTATCTTACTCTTACAACACCACCCCCCATGTTCACTACCTTCTGCAAATACCTCACCTTCCTTAAATTTCATCTTCTCTGACAGACACTAAAGGATGCCAGCGACAATGCCCGCAAGGACTTCCATCGTGAGGCAGAACTGCTAACTAACCTGCAACATGAGCACATTGTCAAGTTCTATGGTGTCTGTGTCGAGGGTGATCCACTCATCATGGTCTTTGAGTATATGAAGCATGGAGATCTTAACAAATTTCTCAGGTAAATGCATGAACACATACTGTGCTGCTGAGCTAAAACTGGGTAGAGAAGGTAAGCGTTATTGGTATTTAATGTATAATTAATCTCTACCACTGGAAAATGCTAGCAACAATCTATGCAACTCTCATCTTGTGTACTGGGATGTGGGGCTCATTGTTAATTGCCTATTTGACAGTACCATGAAGTCAAGCCTTATGCTTTGCACCAAAAAAAAAAAAAATGGGAACCAAAGAAATATTGTTTTAAATACATTTTGTGTATTCTGAAATGTTTGCTTATAAATCTTGCAGTAGGAATAATTTTTTTGCAGGCTTTCTGGTAGCACTTAGGACGATCCCACTCAACACCTATTGCTATGTGTAGGCATCTAAAAGCTTTTGAAATCTAACCCCTTTTCTCTTCCCTCATCTCAGAGTTTTGGAAAGACTTCCATTAATCTGAAGCAGAAAAGCTGAGCCATGGAAACTTCAGTGCAATGAAAAATGCTGCATCTTGGGGTCTGGATTAGGACTTTATTTCAAAAAGTTTTTCAGGAATGTGTATTGGAAATTGAAACTTTGTAGCAAAGCACTCACAAATAAATAGATGATACCTAATGTTCACAATATTAGGTAATCCAGGAACCAGGAAGTTATGAGCAGTGGCTCTGTGTATGTGCCATTTTCACTAGCCTACACTCGTTGACATAAAAACAAGCAGTTAAGAAACAGCTTTTGCTCCTATGTAAAAAAACATTTGAACAAGGGACTGTTCTTTCAGAGTCTACCATTTTCATCAAAGGATATCACAAAGGCCTTTCAGTGTACTGAGATTTCTCCTGCTGAAGATAACTATGGGTACCACCATTTTGGAAAGGTATCTCTGACAAAGCTCTAAACCAATCAGAACTGATGTCCTTTTAAATGGGTTCAGATTTAATAACTGATTGAAATAGCTGGTGAGTGCTAGTGTCACCATTTATGCATTTTTGATCACCTGTGTGAAATCAGTATGCTGTCCTTCTAATGTCTGCTTAACAAATAGCCACACCAAAGCAAATGACACCAGCTAGCGTCCTCCCCTGTTGGCAAGGCTGCCAGGTTTGGCAGGGAGACCAGGGCCTGAACTGGGAATGCAGAGCAAATGCTACTACTTTTCCCAGATTGCTTATCTCTTTGGCAGAAGATATATTGTCAGAGCCATGTTAGGGCATTTACATTTGCCTGGTTGGACCTCTGCTGTTGATCAGAAGAGAACTGCAGTCTTCTAAGATGCCATCACAGTACTTCTTCAGCACACTGAATTTCCATTAAAAGAAGCCAGATTTGCAGTGAATAAGAAATAATTTCTGATTCTGTAATAGATACTTACTCTCTGATCCTTTTTGCTTGACACTTTCTTACCTCATAACTTTTATTTTGAATTATTGTACAGAAAGATAATTTAGGAGACAATGTATTTCCTACCTTAGGTCTTCTTTTTTTTTTTTTTTTATTTTTTAATCAACCCTTGTTTTTTTAAA
>NDXB01012164.1:293626-306565 GCA_002631895.1 Agapornis roseicollis
TTTTTTTTTTTTTTTTTTGAGGCCAGTGTGAAAAGGGAGATGTGGGAACAAATAAGGCAGAAAAGGTAAGTTTAGAAAGGTGTTAGTAAAAGACAAGTGTGAATGAAGGTAGAAAGAGGTTGACAAGAGCAATACGGGATGAATGAACATGTAAAGTAGCATGGGTCCATCCAAAATGATGGTGTAAGCTTGCAGCACGATGGATAGGTATAGAGTTTGGTAGCCACTTACTCTGCAGAGCAAGAAAAAAAATGAAGGACTGTTTCTCTGGCCCCTGATGTTCAGGCTGGCTTCTAGCCGGTGCAGATGAGGGACAGAGCCACAGCCTACTGTGATACCATATTTCACAGTGATAAAAGCTGGAAGTTAACAGTTGAGCCTGTGAGGTTTTGGCCTGCCATGCTTGGGCCATATGTGGGCTGATCAGAAGCTGGTCATGAAACAGTCAAAGCTATGATGACTTTCCAGGCAGTTGCCTGGAGAATTATATTCATGACAGGCCTAAGTAATGAAACTGTCAACAATGACACTGGGATGGCACTGACCTACCATATCTAATTGTTTATCACAGGCTAAGTCTTTTTAACTGCTCAGGCTTAATCACATACATAGAAGCAATTCTTCTCCAGCCTTGACAGCTTTATCTGATGCTTCTTGGAAAGATTTCCAACACACAGCTCCCAAAAGCTCTGCAAGAAATGGTTCAGCATTTGTGTTTATTAATACTCTAGAGTCAGCTTTTTGGGATCCTACCACCCTATCAGGATGTTAGATTTGCCCAATATGATTATTTATAGCTAGCTTCTGTAATATAATGATGATCCCCAGTACTTGTTCACTGTTAGATTGTTAATGACATTCTGCATTGAATCAGCTCGGTTGTTAAGTGATGCCTCAGGGAGGATGGGGGAGAGAAATAACCCTTGGGCTGAGAATACATGTGTTGTGTGGCCCTGATTGCACAAGCTTTCCTTTTACTCCTCCGTTCTTTTTTCCTTTCTTTTTAATCAGGCAGGAATCTTGTGGGTGGGGGGAGCCCTGTTGTACTTGTTAGTATTCAGTGTAACAGCAGTAATTTTCACTAGTCGGACTAGGTGAGCATAGAGACATGAAGAATCTGCATGTTTTTTCTTAACCCAGCACTCCTGTCCACCCGAGGTGAAAGTAAAACAACTGTTGAGTAATTAGTTTGGTCTTTGTGCCAAACAGCTTCAGCAACACTGCATTTCTTGTAGCACAGTGGCTCATTTCACAAAGTTATTTACTTGCAGTGCTTAGGTCTCAGGTTCATTAAGGGCTTTTATTTGTTTTGTTGATGTCTGTTTTGTGCTGTTTGGAATCCCAGCCCGTTCAGGTCAGGGTTTCCCATCTTTCCCTCTCATGCTCAAGTAGTGTGACTCAGCAGCAGCTTTTAATGGATTAAAGTATTGACACTGAAGCAGGGGAACCACTGCTTTGCTAATGTTTGTTTTTGCACTCAGAGCTAGTATATTAATCCCTTTTTAGGGTTTCAGTTCAGGTTTGCAAGTAGTTGCTTAGTGCATGGACTTGACATACTTTTCTGCATTACTTTATAGTAAGCAAAAAGCTTAAAAGGAGAAAAGGAAAAAGAAAACAAATGAACAACTCCCTCAAAAAAGGAAGGTTATCTTATCCAAGTAATTGGAAAAACTTCACAGGGATTTGCTTTAAATATCCAGCCTGGTCAGCCAGCCACAGGCTTGGGCCAAGATTTTGGATGAAACTCTGATCTCACTGGAGAAAGCGAGAGCTTTGCCATTAACTTCATTAGAACCAGAATTTCGCCCTTCATATTTATCCAGTGCAGGATAGAGACTCTGTTTCTGATTTAGATTTATGGATCTCAGTTGTGTAATCCCTTTTTAGCTATTGTATAACTTACTTCCCTTTATGCAACAGTATGAGGAACAGTGGAGAGAATAAGGACTCCTTTCCTCTGTTTGTACAAACCGTGCAAGAAACTGTCAAAAGACTAGGGCTGTTTGTCAGGTTTCCATCTTCCTTTAGGCCCAGCTCACCACAAAGAGACAGATTAATGTCACAAATCACTTTCCTCCACTTCTGGCATGGATGGAGCAGCAGACCAAGAGGATGTATTTCATTGTAAAGTCCAGTGACACAGCTTCTTTATAAAATTCTGTACCATGTACATTTTGTACCATGTTTTGCTATTAAAATAAAGCATAGCCTGTAGGATTGGAAGAAGCAACATAGGTTAGTAAGCTCAAGCCTTGCAGGATGCCACACAGTAGGTTGAGAGTGGGAGGAGCTACAAGAACCTCAGACCTCCTCAATTTACATGGAAACCCCCAACACTCTTAATACTTTAGCACCTTCTATGTAAGGCACCAAACCCCGTAAAAATTCCAGTCTGCCAGGAAAAAAGAGATGTCCAGGGTATCAACAGTATCCTAAGCCTCTAAAGAGAAATCATGTTTGACAAAAATTCCTGAGAGATCTTAGGAAGTTAGTCACACCTGACACACAACAGTGGGTGGCTGAAATCCCCCTCAGTCCATCTTGGTACGAATTACCTTCTGAGCTGGCAAACTTTATAATGGTTTGAGTGATCGAGCCAGCCTGTGGCATTACTGGCATTTGGTGATGCCACTCAGAGCACCTTTGGCCCTGTAACTTGTCCTCGATGCCTCAGAGCAGTGTGGAAACTGAAGCTGACCGGAGCCAAATCCTACATCAAGAGAGTAAACAAAACCACAGATGACCAATGCAAGTTCTGAAGAAAGACTTTAGTTAGATAAATTAATGCAGAGCAGCCTGCAAAATGCTGACAAGCTTCTTCAAAGATGTCTCTCAGGTATACCACCAAATTGGATAGCAGTCTTGTGCCTCTGAAACTTGCATTTCTAATTCCTGGATCACTCCTATCTTACCACACAGCCCTTTTCATCAGAGTGGGTGTTGAAAACAAGTAGGATGCTACTGCCAGAGCTCTCCCTGGAAGGCTGCTCCACAAGCTTGCAGTCCTAGTGGCTGCAAATTTTCTCTTTTATCTGCAACCTGATTTAACTCACTGGCCAATGTACACCTACCTGATTACATTATTATCCTCCCTTCCCAGCTTCTACCTCCCAAGTGTATTTAGAGAAAGTACTCCTGTTCCCTTCCAACTGTTTTGGAGGGTTAAAAGGCACACTGCCAGGAGGAAAGGTTCTTCATTTCTTTTCTCCTCATGGTAGCCTTCTCTCAGGACTTCAAGTGTGTGAAACAGCAGTTTCAGTGTCTTTCTGGTACAGACATCAGTAGGACTGTTAGCAGTGTTTTCCAAATGAGATTTTGCCCACTGTTGGATCAGAGGTACCTCCCAGCCTGTAAAGAAACATGCTGCATGGTACATCCTAGACTCATACAGCCTGTCACTGGCACATAATCACTGTATTGTCCAACAGTGCCCTGGGCCACTCTCATCTTCTACTCCTTGCAAATGAAGAACATCCCCTTTTTCTTGCAGCTTTTGGTTTCAGTCTTTAAGTGGATTATTTTGCAATTCATACTGGCACATTTTGTACCTCTAGTGGTTAAAAAACACTGTTGTTTCTCTTATTTTTAGCTTCTTTGGGGGCAGCATTTTTTTTTATTTAATTTTTTTTTTTTTTATTAAAATTCAGATCTTGTCTAGTTTGGTGGTGAGTAAAGGAACTGAAGAAATAGAATCATGGTTCCAAAAGGTAAACAACTCAGAGGGTGAGAAAGATTTGCAAGGAAGTCTCCTAGATTTTTGTGGCTTTGTTTCTTAACGTTTTGTTTCTTGTTCGCTTCTTTAATGTTACCACTAAGTGAGTATTTTGGGAAAAAATATCTTTTTAAAACATAGAATTCCCATGTGCTTTCAGTTAAGACGTGAGAAGTTATTACACTTCTTAGCCTCCCAGGAAGACTTCCAAAAAACCTGAGGATTACACAATTCACTATTCCAGGCCAATTTTAAAAATACCCAGCTTTCAGACCTTATGCTACATAAAAAGGTCAAAATACTGTTTGAGAAACCATTTTTAGTCTTGGGAGTATTATAGTCCTTCAGCAAACAGCCCTAACTCTGTTCTCCATTGTTGCTTAACAAAGTCAGAGTAGCAGTTTGAACACAGTGAAATAACATTGGTATTAGAGTACTGAAATGGCATAGCAGCTTGCCCTCTGGGCATAGTCCTTCCTTCATGTGTGAGCCTAATACTGGAGAATGCTTTATTTCTGGCAACTGCATTAATACACTTTTCTGGTGACTTTCATTTGCTAAAAGATAGTGCTAGTAAAATAATCACCGGAGAGTGATCTTGCTTCAGCTATTTCCAGTACTGAATGCCTATTTGCAAAGGGAATTAATGCATGACAGCAAGGAGCTAAAAAAAGAAAATGCTGGTTTATTATTATTTGGGCTGTAACTAGCTGGGCAAGCATAGCGAAACAAATGTTTACAGTGCTGAACAAGTGTCTGTCTATTCTAAAAGGGCAATAGCAGCAAACACCTGCAGGTCTCAGCTGTCACTACAGAGATGAATACCTGTGTGTGGGAGTTTGGAGGAGGTTGCACTAAAGAAAACAAGAAAGAGTTACTGAGAAGTCAAGCAGCTTGTCAAGGCATCCTCGTAGGTGTGTGTATTGAATTGTCACAGTTTGAAGGCACAGTTTGAAGGCTTTTTATTAGCAGCTATTTTTGCATCCATTGCTCAAAAGGAAGTTATCTGCTTCCCTACATGGACTTCTTGGCTTTCCTCCTTCGTCAGAGGCTCATTGCATCATGTGTAGTGCTGGGGAGGACAGAGGGTTCCAGCAGCCCTGGGGACGTGCACAGATGATTTCATGCAACTGGAAACAATATGGGAAATAATGGGCCATCTAGAAAGATCTGAATTAGCTGCCTTGAAGTCAGTGCACTAACTCTGAATTGAAAGTAACATAATCACATGCAGAATTAGGTCTAATGATTCTAGAGGGGTTTTAGGAGCTTCCTAAAGGTCAGCACAGTGTCAGCATTTAGAAACTTGTAGACCCTGGGACATGGCATTATCCTGATGGTGGAGGATTAGCAACATGGCTTGCTGCCTGTTACTGTTTACCCTTGCCAGAGTATATTCGGTTGTGTGCAGGAAGCATGCTCTTTCCTCATCTCTTACTTAACACATCCCTGACTGATGGTGTTTTGTCTGGAACTGGTTTTCTGACCTGCTTGGTTCTACACAGAGACCAAATTCAGCTTTGTCTCAAGCATCTACAGCCCATCATTTTTCACATTGCTATAGATGTAGTCACTTCCCAAGTGAAGTTTTCTTATTATTGAATCATAGAATGGTTAGGGTTGGAAAGGCCCTAAAATAGGGTAGAATCATAGAATAATTGGGGTTGAAAAGCACCTTAAGATCATCTAGTTCCAGCCCCCCTTCCATGGGCAAAGACACCAGCGTCACTGGTCTTACTTGTAGTTCTGTTTCCATCTGTTTTCACTGACACAGACCCTGTGAATACAGGGGGACTCCAGGGGAGTCCAAGAAGGTTTTCCATGTTGGTGCTAGGAGAAGGAATATCAGATGTCCAGCATATGTAGTGTGCTGCATTTAAAAATGAGTTCTTACTAAACTCCATCTTGCAGGGTTAATGACAAGATAGTAATACAAAAATGAGATTTTCAGCCCCAAGGTTGTGACATACTTTGTTTTGCCAGACTTAATCCGCTTCTCACATGAAATGTGCAAACGGGAAGCTGGCTCCATTGCTTCTGGAGCACATTCTCCTTCAGTTGGTGAGATCAAAGAGTATAGAGAGGGCAGAAACATAAAAACATACTAACTAGGTTGAAAAACGGAGCTAATTAAAAAGGCAAACTAAAACAGAATGACCTTGTTTCTGTAACCAGTTACTTGATTACCCGTTGAATTTGTGTGTATAATTATTCCTTTGTAAATCCACTCCAAGAGTGTGACTCTCATGCAGGATGTCAAGAAGTAGGTTCACCTTGAGAAAATAAGTTCATCCAGGAAGCAACACCCAGAAACTTATGCCAGGAAATGCAGAAATTATGTTGAACCCCCTATAGCTAAGAGCTCTGAATGTCAATCAAAGACTTCATTGAAATGTCTTTGCGAAATTTTAAATGGAAATTTTCCCTCTGTTTGCTTCATTGAAAGCTTTGAGAATTTACTGTTCGGTCCCATTTTGGTTATAAAACAGATTATTACAGTGTTCAAATGGATGAAAATGTTGAAAATTTTGGATTTCCTACCCCATTTTTAAAGCATTTTAACAGGTTTCAGAGGGGTTATTCCTGCTGTATGAAGTCAGTGAGATCCTTGGAATCCATATTTATGCCTATAGAATATCAGGAAGTTTACACAGTCAGCATCACCGGTGGCTGACACAAGCTTTTCTGTTGAGGGGCTCTTAGCACAGATGTTCATTAACTTAAAAAGTCCTTTTAAAATTATATATACAAAAATGAATCATTCTCAAAAATAACCACACATACGGATATAAATTGCAGGAAAGCAATGATTCACACATTGTAATTAGCTTTACGAGCTGCAATTCGGAGCACTTTGCAGAAATCTGATCGAAAGCAGCTCATTCTATTGAGTAGCAACACAGCCCTTCAAAATCATTTTTGCAGGTGGTGAAATGATTTGACCTCTGTCTAGATGTTTAGCACATAAGAGAGCCATGTCCTCAATCCCAGCACTTTTTGCAATTGCTGGATTGTAGTTGGTATATTGGTGGAGGATTTTTCTGTTGATTTTACTAGAGCAAATGTTTCGTTTGGGGCTTTAGAAAATTAAAAGTTTACAGCCAACATTTACTAGAGACCAGGAACAGAACAGCAAGAGAAATTATGAAGTGATTTCTGGAGTTTTTCTTCCTGCGCCAGGTCATTGTGTGGGCCGTTAATACCATTTAGTAATTGTGTGGAGGAACCATGTGTAACTATCTGGAGCTCCCTCTGCACGGTAGTGCTACAGATTGTCACTTTCAGCAGGAAATCTGCAAAGCAAGTGACACAACTCCAAAGGTTAGCAGCTGAAGCTGCTGACTTTGTAATGTGTGATGCACATGGTGTGAGGAGAAGATGGTGTGGGAACAAAATGATAAAAGGATCCCTGGGAGCACTGCGAGCACAGTCAGAAATGGGAGCGGCAGCTCCTGTCTGCTGCAGAGCACTGGTGCACCTTGTGCAACTGCACCATTGGGCCCACTGATGGTGGGGACAGCACAGAAAGGCCACCCAGAGGGAACAGGACTAAACAGGAGTTCTCCTTTGGGGGACTGGTCACAGAATCAGCTCCCAGCAGAGTATTTTTTGCAGGCTTCCAGCTGGAAGGTTTCTTATGCAAATGGCTTCTCTCCTTGCAATAAGGAAAGCAGTTGCTAGGCAGTTTTCCTAAATATGCGTGTTCTTTTTCCTAGGCCCAAAGAACAATGGGCAGTCTTTTGGCCCACACAACTCAGGAAGCATGGAAAGGAAGAACTAGACAATTAGACGATGAAATGCTATGAGTAACAGCATGGATCAAGTTGATGAGAGGCCAGCATCAGCTAGTATAGAGCAGAGCCTAGAAAGCTGGCATAGTAGGTTGGTGCATGCATAGCAAAAAGCTAGTGATGGTGAGTGGAAATGGGAAATAAGGGGAAGCATTGTGCGATAGTGTAGGTCTTTTAGATCTTCATCACTTTGGAGGCCCTTCAGCTGTCTGTTGGAGCACCTGGCCAGCCAGGCACCTTGTATGTTTTCATTCCAGTATGGAGAAGAAAGGAGATCATTAGCAAAGACTCAGGTCAATCCAAGGCTGTTGGTATCACTGACACAGAGCATGGACGTGCTTTTGGTTACCTATGTAGTTGTAATGCTTATGCCTTTGTGAAGCCTTTTCTGAAGGTCTGATTTCAGGTGAGTTAGGAAACATGCATCTAATATCAAGGACAGATTTTAAAAAAAAAAAGAAATAATAAAGGTTTGTGGTGACTCAAATGCTTCTGTATCCATTAGGAAGGTAAACAAATCTGCAGGAGAAAAGCCACATGAGTGGGAAGTAACTTCAGTCTTCCCAGTGTTCTAAAATGCTTTCAAGAAAAATAACTAGCTAATAACCTTGAATTTACTCTCAGAAATTACTATTCACTTGTCCCTTAACAGTACCCTTGCAAAGCTGCTGTCCCGCCCTTGAGTGTTTGAATGCATTGCATTTGATACACATTCAGTTCCTACCTCTCTTCTCCAGGTCACCTCATCCAGGGCTTGATATTGCAATAAAGATGTCTCATGTCTTTGATTTGGGAGCAGAATCAGACCCATTGAAACACTTAGATATAGGTACCAACCATAAGAAGTGATACAAATGAAGTTTCAAAACTATTCCCTTATATCTTTGTGTTGTTCTCCAGCAAAATATAAAAGTTATCTTGTCTCCTGTCAAGCTATTCTCCACACATATTTATGTTGGTTGAAAGTTTAGTATACTGGATAGATGAGCCTTAGTTTAAAACCTATGGAAGCATAACTTGCTCAAGTTACATGTTCTCTTTTTGCTGATCAACATAGTTAGTTTTTAATTCAGATTTTAACTTTTGATTTGACTGGCATAATCATTCTTCTAATTTACTATGGCATTCTTTTCCTTTGTGACAATTATGAGTTCCACTTTTTTTCTCAGAACTACATTCCTGTATGCATTTTGTGACCAGGAACCCTGCAAAATTGGCTGAAACCCATCCAGATTGATAGCAAAACAAATGAAATCAGAATTCTTTTTGAGATTTTACTTTTGAGTAGTTTGTCTAAACCACCATATTCAGAGTTGACTCATGAAGATCAGTGATGTGGTAGGCCCCAGGTTAGAGAGGCAACTAGTGAATAGTTAGCAAGGATTTTAAGGAATCTCTATCTTTGCCGATGTAGGTGAGAGCAACCCATTCTCAGCAATGTTACAGAAAATACATGTGCTGCCATTTTTTTTCCACACCAGGAATGCTACAACATCGCTAGCTCTAATTATTAAATCATTAGTTTAACCACTTCCCTATGCACCAGCTCAGAACAGCTTTAATTCTTAAACAAACAGATCTTGGATTCTGTAAAATAATATAATGGGGCAAGATGTGTATAATCAGGAGGCTAGAGAGCTATTCAAGCAAAAGGTCATTACTATTTAAGAAACAAATGCGTGTGCATTGGCATGATTGAGAGTGTAACTGACAATTTTGTCAGAAGTAAGTGGAAAAGTGGGAACAGCGCAAATAACAAAGCCCAGCTACTTCGAAGGTAGAGATGGATACATTTGGGAAAAAGATTAAAATAATAGTCACCTGTGTACTTGGGGTTCATCAAATCCTACTTTACTCCTCTACTCCACATAGCTGTGTTCAGGCTTTTCTCCACAGCTGTGAGTACTGGAAATGAACATTTTTAAATTAATTTCATTTCAGTTATTCACATAATCACAAGCTTAGAAGCCAGGACTTTAAGGAAGACCTGTAGTGCAAGACTTTTGATAGTAGAGTAAAAGTCTTCAAATCTACATCTACAAAAAATAGCAAACCTTTGTAATAAAAGGGTACTTAGTGAAAAGAAAATAAGTTAAAAGCCATTTAGAGATACAGGAACCTTGAGAATGTGATACCTTAAAGCACAAAATTCTGGGTTTTTTTCATGAATATGATCTAAGCAGTTGGTTTTTCAGCCTGTACATTTTTTATGGAAGACATAATGACACTGTATTCTAGTCTAGCCTCCAGAAACAAGAGCAAACTGGCATTGACATCACTGGGAATACGATTTTTACCTTTATCCTTATTAATTTCAAAATTTTAATGGCTTTACATCTGTTTTCACTTGCATGTTCCCTGCTATATCTAGCAGGATGAAAAAAAACGGTGAAAAAAAAGGGTGAAAAAAACCCAAGCACATCAGCCTGTGATTCAATCCTAGCATGCCACACCATGAAGGAAACAAATATTTTGCTGGAAATACAAGTTGTTTTCTTTTCAACTGATACATAAAATGTGAGGCAGTCTAAGCCTCACTCAGAAGATTACATTATAATGTGATTTAGTCCATTTCAAGGTGTGTACGTAAAGGGAGTCCTTCAAATTTTTTTATGACTTGCAAGATTGTATCTTTATAAATCTTGATTTAATGGTTTACACAGAAATTGAAAGATGTTATAAGGGCAAAGAAATCACTAATTTTCTTTGTCTTTTTTTTTTTTTTGGTAATAGAATTTTCAGAAGATAAAAAACTGCTCATTAAATATATTGTCAGATATTCTTTGATAACATATCAGTATTGGGATTGTTTTATGGCCAGTATAAATAGAAAGGAGGGGAAAAAAAAANTTTTTTTTTTTTTTTTTGGTAATAGAATTTTCAGAAGATAAAGAACTGCTCATTAAATATATTGTCAGATATTCTTTGATAACATATCAGTATTGGGATTGTTTTATGGCCAGTATAAATAGAAAGGAGGGGAAAAAAAAAAAGAGGCAACATGAATGACAGACATGACGATTACAAATCATTTGTCCTAATGTTTTTGTCATCCACCATCCACATACAGCCTGATCCCAATCCCACAAAATAAAAATGCAGTGTTATCTGGAGAATAAAGACTCTTTCCGGATTGATTTACCAGATGCCTGTCACCACCAAGTCACTTTGAAAGGCTAGCTGATAAGCTGGGCTCTTTGCAAGTTACTGCTCTGCATGCAGTTATTTTGCAGCTGATTTTGCTGCCAATGTTATTTTCTGATGGTGAGATTTAGTGCAGCATAGCTGGCTGGCAGTATCCTTGTAGGAGATTTTTCTTGCTTGTGAGCTAAGCAAAGGGCAGGGTCCTGCATTCTTGGCAGCCTGTCATATGCATGAGCTGTTTGTTTTTTTGGATTCAGCAAGCAGAGTTTTAAATCATCTTTAGCAAAACAAGGCACAGGGAAAAAAAGAGAGATCAAAATAGAGCTGAATATTTCATGTCAGAATTTTGGCAGCATGTCTCATCTTGTCTTCTACATTGAAAGCAACAAAGAAAAAGGGAATTTTACAGTTTTCAGTCCAGCGACTTTTCCATGCTTCTTGAGTATCCTCACATATTCTAGGACTGGCCTCTCATGCCATATCAGCCGTTTTTTGGACAAAGGAATCTAGTGTTGAATACTTGTGTGGGAAAAGCATAACAGCATTAAAATAAAGCTCAATGCCAATACACAGTGAGTGGAATGTACCCTTCAGGAGAAAGCCAATAGATACTATTTGGATCTGTAAAACAAAGCTTGGATATTATTTCAAATACACAGGCCCAATACTACCACTTTTTGCAGAGGGGAGTTATGTTGAAAGTAACCAAAATATCTGTCTTACATAGCTCCTACCTGTTTGCACGGACACACACAGTTGTGATTGTTTACATCAATCATGCTTAAAGGAACATAGAGTTTTGACCAACAAGTGTTTCCATGACAGTTTGGAGAAGGACTAAATGCTGTGTTTGGAACTAAGCAGTTTGTACCTGCCTACGTATGATGGAATAGTAACCTTCTTGTTTTCTGTCCTAATCAGCTTTAGTTAGATGAATGAAACACTAGATAGAAAAGGAGGAAACTGAAAGCTGTGCTCAACTGCAAGCAGTAAAAAGCCCTTCAAATACACTTTTAAGCACAGCTAAAATGGCATAAGCTAGGAAATGCAGAGAAGTTTCATGAAGAGGTTTATACAGACCCACTGTACAATATGAGTTTGAAGGTCTATCTAGATGACAGGCGCTGCCAGCTCTAAAACTGTGACATGAGCTTGATGCAGACTGCAAAGGTATTCAGAAGCAGAGTGAACGCTGCTTTTGTGAGGCGTACACTTCTCTCTCTGTGCTACTCACGAAGTCCAAGCCAGTTGCTTTAGGGGTAGCTTGTACTTATATGCTCTCCATCAGTTATGGGAAAAACACTATTGTGCCACTCACAAAGTACAAGCCAGTGGCTTTAAAGGTAGCTTGTATTTATGTATTCTCTGTCAGTTGTGGAAAACAGCACTGTGTTAACACAATCAGAAAAAATGCTTCTTTCCTAGTTATTCCTTTTAGTCTTACAGTGTTTTACAACATCTTGGTAGATTTCTTTAAGATAAAAGCCAGCAAAACCAGAAAACAAAAAAGGAGTAGATCTGGATCTGCTTAGCCTTCAAGTTACATTAAGTAAGCAATTACTCTGCACCTGTAGCTGTGTAATTTTCTACTCTAAGTAAGGCTTACAGGGATAGTGATGGACTTTAAAACAGTCTGGGATTCTCAGAACTCCTGGGTTGAGGATAATTGTGACCTCAAAATTTTGACCAGTACCTGTTTCCTTACTGTCCTATAGCTGTTTCAGAGGGTCAACTCTGAGAAAGTAAAGGAACTAGTTATTAGGATCAGTGTAAAGGTGGATTTTATTTAAATAAGGGTGTAGAAAGTAGTTGGAAATTATGCCTCTAAATCACAGGAGAAGATGAGGAGTAAAAGGTTGCAGAACTATCTGCAATTTCACCTCATAAGTACTGAAAGTAAGCAAGAACACGCAAGAGAGAAAGGCTAATGGAGAAAGAGTGATATAGTGAAAAGGGAAAAGCAACACCAACATTTGAGATTAACATTTAAAAGAATTTTTGAATAAACAAGAGACAGTCCCTTGACTTTTTCAATGTAAAGAGAATGAGGAGGAAAGTGTTGCCACTACAGACATGATGGTGCGGGAAGGAGAGCTAGTTTGGCGTGAAAGCAGAATCAGTTTTTGATCTCAGATCTTGAAAGGACAGTGCTGAATATTAAGTTATAGGCAAATTGGTTAAAAGGACTGAGAACTTGTAGGCTAAACCTGGAACAGGGATAGAGGAGAGATCATAGAATAGTTAGGGTTGGAAAGGACCTTAAGATCATCTAGTTCCAACCAACCCTGCCAT
>NDXB01012167.1:0-36032 GCA_002631895.1 Agapornis roseicollis
CCTGCTTATGGCAGGGGGTTGGAACTGGATGATCTGAAGGTCCTTTCCAACCCTAACTATTCTGTGGTTCTATGACAAGCACCTACTAAACATTCCAGTGGCACATCCCACTCCTAAAGAACAGGTAACTTTGTTCCAGAGCTTTTTAATCCCAATCTTCATTACACAAAGAGAATTGAGCCGCTTCTGAGTTTGCTCTGGTGTATTTCCCTTCCGGCTTAGTAACTGCTTGTGAATCCTACATCTGCCCCAATGGGGATAATGGCAAATTGTGTCACATACTTTGACCATCAGCAAGAAGAATCTGGCTCTGTATTTATTCAGGTATTGATATACATTGACAAGATCCCCTGGAGCTTTCTTCTCTCCAGGATGAGCAGCCCCAGCTCTCAGGCTCTCCTGTGCTCTAAGGCCAGTTCTAGCACTGTTGGTCACTCTTTCCTGGCTGTTTGCTAACAGGAAGTCTGGAGCAAACACTTTTCCACCCTCCTTCAGGCAAACTTTCTGTTCCCATTTATCTCAGTAGCATTCCCTATGCTCTTTGCTCTCCCTTTGTGGTATCCGCTCTTTGGGAACTCCTGAACTCGGTGAAACCCCAGTCTAGTTCATCTCATTCCCAGGAAATCGACAAGCCCTGCACCATGACCTGTGCTGGTTTTGCTGCTGGTTGCTTCAGACTTATATGGCTACTCAAATGAAGAGCTGGAAGAGGCTTCCGCGGATCAGCCCTTCTGCATGGGAAGGAGTTGACTTCCGGCAGATGTTGGTGTGTCTGTGGGCTCCCTGAGGTACATCCCGCTCCCAGTGCCTGGGGCAGAGAGCTGAGGTGCGAGTTGGAGCTGAGCTGAGAACTGGAACTGAGAGCTGAGCTGAGGTGAGAGCTGGAGCTGAGGTGCAACCTGAGCTGAGAGCTGGAGCTGAGGTGCGAGCTGGAGCTGAGCTGAGCACTGGAGCTGAGCTGAGCTGAGCTGAGAGCTGAGCTGAGCTGAGCTGAGAGCTGGAGCTGAGGTGCGAGCTGGAGCTGAGCTGAGCACTGGAGCTGAGCTGAGCTGAGCTGAGAGCTGAGCTGAGCTGAGCTGAGTTGAGAGCTGGAGCTGAGCTGAGCTGAGCTGAGAGCTGGAGCTGAGGTGCGAGCTGAGAGCTAAAGTTAGAGCTGAGAGCTGAGGTATGAGCTGAGAGCTGAGGTATGAGCTGAGACCTGAACTGAGGTGGAAGCCGATGTGGAAGCCGACGCAGGACCGCGGCCTTCGCATCCCCTCACAGCACCGCCCGCTCTGGCTGGGCTGGCCAACGAGCGGCGCACACGCAGCAGCTGCCCCAGGGAGAGGTGTCCGCCAGCCGCCTGACCCAAATGGCAGGGCGGGGGAGACCGGCGCCGCTTCGTGTCGCTTCCCGCACGAGCCTGGCTCACTCCGCCGCGTCGTGCGAGTCTCCGCTCCCACCGGGAGCCCCTTCCAACCGCGAACTGGTCAGGCACCTCTGCGGGCAGAGCCGAAGGGGGTGTCACCTTTGCTGCGGTGCATGCTGGGAATTGTAGTTCAAAGGCAGCAGAGGCTCAGCGAGGGTGAGAGGGGTGGCGGGTAGGAGGAGGACTACAACTTCCGGGGTGTACGGGGCTTGCCGCGTCCCTCTTGTTCCGCTCCGGCGGCGGTTTCGGTTAGCGGTGCGCGCTGCGGGCGGGCCGCGGGCCTGTTCCGCCGCGGTCCCTCCTAAAGAGCCGGCCGGGAGGACGCCGGCAGGTTCCTGCTGCCGGCTGCGGGCGGCCCGGGCTGGGGCTCCGCCATGGATCTCTTCGGGGACCTGCGGCGCATGAACAAGCGGCAGGTAGCGGAGGGAAGCGGAGCGGGGCGGGAGGTGAGGGCCGCTCGGGGGTGCTGGAGCCTCGGGGCCAGGGTGTCCAGAGAGGCTGCGGCTGCCCCGTCCCTGGCAGTGCTCAAGGCCTTTGCGAGTGAGTTCGCTGGCTCCTAGCACAAACACATGGGAGCATCTCATAGAATCATGGAACAGTTAGGGTCGGAAGGGACCTTAAGATCATCCAGTTCCAGCCTCCCTGCCAGAAGCAGGGACACCTCACACTAAACCATGGCACCCAGGGCTTCATCCAACCTGGCCTTGAACACTGCCAGGGATGAAGCACTCACAACCACCCAGGCCAAACCATTCCAGTGCCTCACCACCCTCACAGCAAAGAATTTCTTCCTTAGATCCAATCTAAACCTCTCCTGTTTCAGTTTGAACCCATTACCCCTTGTCCTGTCACTACAGTCCCTAATGAGGAGTCCCTCCCCAGCATCCCTATAGGCCCCCTTCAGATACTGGAAGGCTGCTCTGAGGTCTCCCCACAGCCTTCTCTTCCCCAGGCTCAACAGCCCCAACTCTCTCATCCTGTCTTCGTATGGGAGATGCTCCAGTCTCTGATCATCCTGGTGGCCTCCTCTGGCCTTGTTCCAACAGCTCCAAGTCCTTTTGATGTTGAGGACACCAGAACTGCACACAATGCTCAAGCCACATGCTGGGTTTATGCTGCAGCATGGTGTGTACAGTTGGGTTGGCACTCCAGCCATCTGTTCCACCAGCTTCTGTTGGAATGTGATTTTAGTATGAAAGTCCACATGCCTGGAATGTGCGTCAGCCGTGCATGTGGGTTGAGATTCTGTGTTACGCTTTTAAATACAGCACAGTAACTTTGTGAAACGATTGTTTTGTTTCATGCAGCTGTATTACCAGGTCTTAAACTTTGCTATGATTGTGTCTTCTGCCCTTATGATATGGAAAGGGCTGATCGTGGTTACTGGAAGTGAGAGTCCCATTGTCGTGGTGCTCAGGTAAGTGAATATAAAGGCTTTTTTTGTTCAAGTCCAAAAGTGAATTTTGTCCTGTGTCTCCTCCCCTTCCTCTTGGATAGATTTGGGGTTTAAAGGCTCACTACTTAAAGGAGCTTTCAGACACTTCCTTTCTTCTAGCTCTGGTTTCATAAGAGGTAGGCTGCTTTTGTAATTGCAGTCTGGTTTTCACTGCAGTTTGTAGAAGCAGTGGATATGTGACACCTTTGAAAATCCAGGTGATCTCATTATTTCTCTGGGCCACTAAGGAAGCCTTCCTTAGGCTGGCTCAGTTTGGGGCTTGCTGAGGCTTGGGTTGTGCTGAATGTCTGTGCAGTGTTAGTGAATGGATGTAGCAACACATTCCAGTTAAAATTGTGAGTTTATTTGTAAGAATTGACTTTGTTTTCATGGTGGTTCTTCCATTTAGCATAATGCTTATAAAGTCTCCCTCTCTTTCTGTTTGTAGTGGCAGCATGGAACCAGCTTTCCACAGGGGAGACCTGCTCTTCTTGACAAATTTCCATGATGACCCAATCAGAGCTGGTGAAATAGTTGTTTTTAAAGTTGAAGGCAGAGACATTCCAATAGTTCACAGAGTAATCAAAGTACATGAAAAGTAATGTAACTTGGCATTTTCCTTGTTTCTAAATGTGCTCTTCTTCACTACAGCTTTTGATTATGTTCTCATTTGTTGGTATTTGATGACAAAGGCAGTGAGGCCATGCTGGAAGACAAGTCATCTCTAGGGTGTGATCCCCTTTTGTCCCCAGTCCTGTGGCACACTTCTTGAGACCCTGACTCCTGTTCCTCATCAGAGGTTTGAAGTAGATAAACCTGTGCCAAAGAGGAGTTCAGTAACATGAACTGTACCCATTAATTTTGCCAGCAGTAGCAGGCTGGGAGCAGAGTCTGCTTCTAATTCTGCACAGTGGAGGTTGCAAACATTGACATACTTGCTCCTCAGAGAGTGCTGGCCATGAACTGAAGGTGTTCATGTTCTTCGGTGCTTTTTGTAACAAATCTGTACCTCCAAGAACTGCTTTTTTTTTAGTACCTGATTTGTCTTCATGGAAACTTCTTGTTTCTTGATATCACTCCTTGCAATTATAGAATCATAGAATATTAGCAGCTTCTTGAGCAAAATTAATAACTTAATGATTTTATGGGAGCACTCTTGCATGCATCACCTGCATGTCTGCCTGATGCTTCAGTGAATGACTAGAACTGTATTAGTGTTAGTGACAAAATACTGAATTTGATGCAGCTTTGCAGCTGCTTTACAGGGTCTTCAGTATCTGTTTCCATCAAAGGAAGGACAAAGCTTTCTTTTGCTATAAATGCGATTACTGAGACTTAAACAAGTGTCTAGAACATAGAAGCAAATTGCACTGTGTTGTTATACCACTTTCTTCCCAAGAAAAGGCTTTCAGGGTCTCCCTCAAATGAAACTTGTTAAGTTAATCCTCCAGGGCTTGATGACTTGAGAGGATTTTGCTCCACAATGTGTGCAATAGAATAAAATTAGACAAAACCTCTTTAGTAGAGACTATTCAGCATTTCAGAGTTAACTTTCTTATCTGTGGAAAATGTAGAGGGCTAGGGTTGTTTCTCTCCGATAGGCACATACGGCTTTTGCTCTGGATGGATAATATCCCACTCATATCCATTGTGTCATTGCCTACATTAAATGACAATTTAGGAACATTTTTAAAGCACGTTTCTTGTTAAAATCTATTAATTCTGTCAGTAAGGTCCATAATGTTAATGATTTAATGGTGTTAAATAAGCAGGGTTGGAAGCGAAAAGTGCTACAAGATTAGATAACACTGTTTATCTGTGGTGTGCTTTGTAGGTGTTAATTGAGACTTTTCTATTAAGTGGTATCATAATTAAGTTTATCATCTCTTTGCCTTCTAGAGGAAATGGGAACATCAAATTTCTGACTAAAGGTGATAATAATGAAGTCGATGATAGAGGCTTGTACAAAGAAGGTCAGAACTGGTTAGAGAAGAAAGATGTTGTTGGAAGAGCAAGAGGGTAAGTAATGAAAACGTTCTCTGTGGTTTAATAGAAAGAAAATGTGGAACTTAAATCACTTCCACCGTTGGTACAAAGTGGGTCTGGTATGGGGGGCTTTGAATTTCTTAAAGAAAATGGGAAGTAAAGTACTTTACATGGAAAAGTTGCCTCAGTGGTTCCTCTCACCAGTGTGGATCTCTAAGATACATCTTGCATAACTTGATTATTTTTTTTTTTATCTAAGGGGAAAAAGCAATTATTTCCCGTTCAGCCATCCATTAGTGGCAGGATAAATGATTGTTTTACACTAACACGGAGTAACATTGAGAAGTTTCCATGTAATATTGTAGGGTTTATCTTACATTCAGCTGCTTTGTGAATTACAGGTTTTTGCCTTACGTTGGGATGGTGACTATAATAATGAATGACTATCCCAAATTTAAGGTATGTATGCAGACATTTTGGATACTTTAAAATAGCAAGTGAAGATAGTAAGAATGTTGCCTATAAGAACACGTCAATAAATGTGGTTCTGTGTTTTGGTACCTAATGTAAAATGAGCTGTGTGCTCTTGCTTGTTTTATCCTGTCTGTTATACAGTGGAAGTTAGTATTTGGAATAATCTGAAAACATTTAGTTTGTAGGAATTCCACAAGTGTTTGCAGTTGTGATGCCTGTTTGTAATGAATATGATCATATAGATATAGTCCTGTAAATCTGTAGGAACCCAACTCCACAATGGTGTAGTGAGCTAGATGGTGTAATGTTGGACAGGTCATGCTTGGAACACTTTGTAAGAGAAAGGATAACCACCTTTATTCTCTGTTTTCTCTTGCAGTATGCTCTGCTGGCTGTAATGGGAGCATATGTACTGCTGAAACGTGAATCCTGAAATAGAGATCACTTTGTTCTTGCAAAAGTCCAGAGTTAAATATACAGGGGGGAAAAAACTAATATATTTCAGATAATTTCTGTATACAAAACTCTGCAAGCTTCTGTCTTGTCTGAATAAACTGATGAGTAAAGCTGTTGCCTGTTGGTTAATTATGAAATGGCATGTTTACTACCTTATATAAATGCTGCTTTCAGTTAGGCTTTTGCCTGCCATGTGCTAAAGCAGCTTGTGGCAGTCCTTGAGATGCTGCTGGTTTTGGTGAAGCGGTGCTGCGCCTGAACCCACCTTCTCCCTCCTGTTAAGTATTTTTGTTTCCTGATTACTTTTAATCTCTTTTCATGACCATACACAGTGTTTTGATCAGTGCTAGCAGGGATGCAGCATATAAGAGTTAGGATGAGAAGTGGGTTGAGGGAGTTTAGTCGGACTGATGCCTGAAGAAAGCTGTCCAGGTAGGACTGACAACAGTAAATAACAAGGAGTGTTTTTGATTAAGAACTGAGAAGTGGAAACTTGGAGCTTTTCCCCTGGATTTGAACCATGTTCCTTAGTGCTGTAGGGACACCCAACCTTATGGCCTGATTTTGAGAGGCCTGATTTTTAGGGACTCTGTGTTTGTAGCTGTAACCATTCTGCCTTTGTGTTCCCAGCTATAAACCAAACCTAACAACAAGACATTATGGGGCTTTATTAACACCAGTAAATTGCTGGGTGACTAGCACAGTAGTTCACTTCAGTAATATTACCAATATGGGTATGACATAACTCATATTCCAGTGTTGAGGCTGTATTGTGCTCTCCTATCATCTGATACCTGAATAGTGTTAAATATAAAGTGGCTTTTTCATTTAAAAACTTGCCTGATCAGTGTTTTATATGAAATTCTGGCTTTTTCTCTCCTTTCTCTTCAAATGTCTATGTTTTACCCTCAACAAGGCAGAACTTGTTTTCCCCACTTGCTTTGTTTTTGTAGCGTTGATAAGGAACAGCATGAGGCTTCTTTCAGTGATGTGTTGTTTCTTCTGTAGTCCCAAAACTATATCCTATTATACAATAATGGCACCTCTTCTGTTGTAAAGCTACAGCTGAAGGAAGACAACTGCTGCATTTTGCCAAGTACTCCTTTTGTGTCCTACTAAGCAGTTTTTATGACAAACTGTATTATAAAAATGACTTATTTTGTGTCAAATTGTGTGGAAATAAAATAGGCTATAATAAATGGCATGTCAGAATAATTTAGGTATCTGTAATGCAGCCTTCCTGGAAGTACACCATCACAGCTCAGAAAATGAGTTTAGTTTTGGAGATGGTGTATGTGTAGTAAGGGACATTGATGTTGTTTCATTCCCTCCTCCTCCTGTATTGCTGAAATCAGAATCTACCTCCTCAGTGCAATCACAACCAGCTCTGGCTCTGGGAGGGGGCTTTTGGTTAGAACCCCCATGACAGATTTGACATGGTATTATGGGAGTTTGTTCTTCTGTTGAGGAAATACGGGTTAGTAAAAAGACACAAGGATAGCATCTAAGCATGTGGGTCCATGCTCAGAAAAGAAGGTTGTATTTCTTGGGTGTGATACCCCTGTCTTATTTTAACTCTTCCTGCACATGTGGTTGTCAGCGTGGGCATATCTGCTGCTTTTCATGTTCCATAAGGCTGGATGGCAGTGCTGGCCCACTTTGTCTGGGTTTGGCTGCTTGCCTAGATATCTGCTAGTGCAGCTGGCAAAGCAACTTTGGTCAACACATACACTCACTTGGTTAACCATATACGTAATTTACCCGTCTACATGGGAAGGCTGTAAAGAAGATGGAGCTTTGCTTTTCTCAGCCATGCCCAGTGATAAGGCAAGGAAGAATGATATCTGAATGTTAGAAACAGTCATTGTTGCTGAAATAGGCTAAAACCATAGTGAAACTACTAAAAACATAGTGAAAGCACTAAAAGATGGTACCTTTCCAGGAAGATATACATTAGCTTGCTAGCTGGTGGCTGCTTTGTCCAGCCCTGATTGGTTGGCTGCCTGTGAACAATGCTTGGAGATCACTCACAACCTCTGGATCGAGTTGTTCTTGGCTTTCATTCCTGTCATTGAGCTGCTTTAAGTCCCCACTTCCATTTCTGATGATCTAGAGAGATAGTGCTTCTTAT
The DNA here is from genome assembly GCA_002631895.1 of Agapornis roseicollis. Taxonomy (NCBI): domain Eukaryota; kingdom Metazoa; phylum Chordata; class Aves; order Psittaciformes; family Psittacidae; genus Agapornis; species Agapornis roseicollis. The sequence goes on from NDXB01012167.1 coordinate 7,891, forward strand.
TAATTTCTGTAGAGGACAAGTCAGAGAGGAAAGGAGTGCCAAAAGCTTTGGCCAGAACCTGAATCTCTGGTATAAACCCTTTCCTTCTGCTAGGTAATATACAGAATGTTTTAGTTCTTGGGCTGATAAGCAATGATAAATGAGCTTCAGTGGGCAAGTGCATATCAGGAGAATACTTTCTGCTGTGAGTAAACTGCACTCTGATGCTAGAATGATTCAATGTCTGCTAAATGTTAATTTGTGTTTGCAACAGAGAGAATACAGTTTGCTGTTTGATATGTTTTGTAATTGCATATCACCAACTCTCTCTGCTCATTCTGCTAAGGCAATTTTAAGGTGATGCTGTATGTTTTTATAAGGTGATTTAACATGTTACAGACAAACTTACCCACATTAAATATTGCTGCTCCTTGTGCTTCAAGCAGAATGTTACATTCTCTGCTCAGAGGTGAGGGACAGACTCCACTTGTGCTTGTGGTTTGGCAGGTTATAGATGGGGCTGACTAACAAAAAGTGGGTTAAGATCTCCTTTGTATTGGATGCTTTCCTTTTTCTATAAATACAACTACTTCAGTTGCCTGCTCTGCTTCCAGGCTGCAGCTTCCCTTTGAAGCCAGGACAGATCAACGATCTAATAATCAGACCTACTGACTTAGTCACATAGTCAGGTTGAACTGTTGCCTGTGTTGGTAGAGGGAAAGTGAGTATGTGGAGTAACTGGAGAGAAAACTCCAGTTTAAGCCTTGTTTAGCAAGTCATTTATCTCACTGTTTCATCAAGATAGTAAGCAACAGTGATGAAAAGGACATTTTCCTCTGTGTACATGGATTTTACCAATGTTTCTTTGAACATCTTAAGGGCTAAAAGCAAACAAAGTGTAGGCCACCCACATGGCAAAAATTCAATATGCTTCTCTGCTCCACAGCCTGACTTAAGTAAGTATATTCCATCTCTTCTATCATCATTTATGCTCCAGTATGCTTTTGTATAGAGAGCTAACTGCTTCTCTATCATCTGTGTGAATACACTATCAGCACAAACTATATATACACACACAAGTGCTATAGATAGTCCGTGTTTATATGTAGGTGCGTGGAAGTCTGACGTGGACATGACCATCACCGGAATTTTGAATCTGTTTGCATGTGTTTGTCCTTTGCTGTGGACAAAGCTTTGTTTCTTCTGCAACCACATTAGGACATCAGTGCCCAGTGCTGATGAGCACTTTTGCCAGAAATAAAACTACAGGTGTATGTGGAAAATCTGAGTGCAAGAAGGGCTGGGAGTGGAGCACCATGGCTGTGTTTGCCTGCTGGCGAGGAGGAGAGGTTTTGTTGTGTGTGGGAGGGATGACATAACCCTAACCCTAACCCTAACCCTAACCCTAACCCTAACCCTAACCCTAACCCTAACCCTGCCCTGGGGATGTCTGAAGTCTTTGGCTTACCTTCCAGCCAGCACAGGGCTCCAGCAGTCGTGGGCAGCTGAGCGCTGGGCACTTCACTGTGGTCTCTCCTTGCTCCCAAGGGACAGTGCCCCTTCTGCCAGCTGCTGGATGGCTGCTGCTTCCTGTTTTGCTTCTTGTAGTGGGAGTCTAGGGTCCCTTGAGAGCCTTTTGGTTTTCTGATGCCTGTCTTTCATCACCTACCCTTGTTCTGCTATTCTGTCTTTGCTTGCCCCCTGGATTTGTGTCACCCAGGTTCCTCAGCTATTTTCTCCAACACAATCCAGTATTTATAAACCCAGCAGCTATACATGGAAGGAAGTTGTGATTTGGGAAATAAATCTGGTGGTTTCAGATTCCTTCAGTGCTTACTGTCCATAGATTCAGTTGCAACCCAACAAATTGCAGATGAGTCACCTGCCACTGGCTGCACTGCCCCAGCCCCAGTTCGTGTGGAAATCCTGCTGGAACAGCTCAGGCTGTCCAGGGAAAATGAGCCTAGACCATGAACCCTGCGCTTAACGTGTGTCCTGAGCCTGTCCTGAGAGGTGCTTCCCCTGATGAGCACAACAAACTGCCTGTGCCCAGTGCTTCTAAACACAGCACGAATGTCAGCTGTGCCCCATCAAACACGTTTCTTGTTTCCTGTTGCTCAGCCTCTGCAGAGTGGGGAGCTCTTGATGGAAAAATGTCTTCAGTTCCTCAGGTTGCTGCTGCTGTGGCCAGCTCTGGGGCTGTCCACAGGCGCCTGCCCTCCCTGCAGGTGGGATGTGCTGCAGATGAAGTCTGTTCAACATCTCCAACATTTACCAAGTATTCCTGGGTGATTGTGCCCTATTATTGCATTGGTGATAGGCTTCAACCATTGTTTGTTCTGTACATACATTACAGCTGCCTTTGATGGCAGGATCCCTACAAAGGGAGTGATGAAAAGTGCTCCATTGTTCTGTTAGCCCTTTCTCTTGCCAGAAACCTGCCTTGCTGATAGAACAGTCAGAGTTGTCTAAAATGTAAAAGGAAGCAAACTAACGAGTGTCATTGTGGTAATAGCATTTAAAACCCATTTGTGTTTTCTGCTGTGGAGCCCAAAGAAAGTTCACTTTGCCATGGGGCATACGAAAGGTAGAAAGGTATTTTAAAATGGAGAGAGCTTCTTCTGAGTGTTCCAACACAGATCAACATGATCAGACTTCTTCTTTAACAAGGATTGTCTTGACTGAGTCACAGTTCATATATTTATACAAATATTATTGTATAACATTATATACATATATATGTAATTATATCTACATATATAATACAAATATTATTATACAAATATACAAACCTATATTTATGGCTCTTCTTTCTGTTGGGGAGTCCACTATATTATTTCTGTGTATTATCAGATGAGTATTATCCTGAAAGATTAATAAATACAATAAGTTAAATAAATCCATATTACCTTTGTTATCCTTATGAACAAGTAAAGAAAGAAATGATAATGATGCACAAATGTATTCCAAGAGTGGTCTGGATCCTCTGCTGGGCTGAGGAAGGTAGCAAGGCCAAGGAGGAATGGTGCTTATTTGGGAACATCCCTGCTGTCCCTGCCCAGCACCCGAATAACCTGATGAGCATAGACCAGGCGCTCATCAACCTACACATGGTCCAAACCTTGACAGCCTCTTCTGTGTCCACCTTTGCACCCATCTCCCTGGGTGCTGGTGGGATCCCTCAGCCCAGCACATCCTCAGCATTCTACACATTCACACTGAATTTCCAGTTTCTGGCAAAGAGTAATGAGGATGTCCCACGGGTGGCAATTTTGTGCTGGATCACTGTCACTCAGCACAGAGCATGTGCTGTCTGTAACTGCACTGCAGGCTGCTAGAGGGATGCCATTGGGGCATCAGCATACCATTGTACATTAAACAAGAATGCATAATTAATAACCAAAATAAAGGAATGAATCACATTAATCAGTAAAAGAAGATGCAACAAGCTGAGACTAAGCAAGGGAACAATTTATCTCATACAGAAGGATACACAAAGTGATTGTACTCGATGGTTTGCCCAGTAATCATGTTAGTTTGCAGTCATGGTAGTTCCCAGTGGGTGTAATTCAGTTCCAGCCAGACAGGGCTAGCTGAAGAACCAGGGCTAGCTCGAGGACCTGGCAAGCCCCTGGCACTCAGCTCTGTTAACAGTGTACCCCACCTAGGTACAACCAAGACGCCACATGAGCTGTACCAATTCCATGTGACTCCATCCCTGCCTGCGTTCTTGAGACAAACAACACATCAGGACTCCATATCCCTCTGCTACCTCCAGTTTCACCTCAGTGGAACTACTCATGTGCCTGGAGCTGAGTACATGTTTCAGCTTCCACTTTTGTGTGGCCTTTACTGTCACCCATTGCCTCCTTCAGTGATTCACCCACCCTCTCCTCTGTGCTGCCTCTTCAGGATTAAGGTCTTTTCACCCACTAGTACAAAGCTGACCGGTTCCAGGTACTTTAGACTGCTGGAAGTTCATGGGTTCTCTGTGCAATAAAACCAGCAAGTCCTGTAGATCTGTGAGGGACGTTCCTGTCACCCATGAAGGTGAATTTATGTGACAGTGAAAACTAAAGAGACTCTTTGCACAAGATGTTCTATTCCAGTGAGCCTCAAGCGATGTTATCCTGTGAGCCTGGTTGCTTCACAGCCATCCCTCCCGCTAGAGAAACGCTGGAGCACAATGCAAGCTCCTGTTAAAACCTATCCCCCAGTTTGGGCACTGCAGTGAGCGCCCCAGAACGCTCCTGCCGGTCCCGTGCCCCAGCCTTGCGGCTCCACACGGGATGGGCACATGTGGGAGCAGGAGGGACAGGGGGGACACACAACATATGTCCTCAACATCAAAAGGACATGGAGCTGTTGGAACAAGTCCAGAGGAGGCCACGAGGATGATCAGGGGACTGGAGCATCTCCCATACGAGGACAGGATGAGAGAGTTGGGGCTGTTGAGCCTGGGGAAGAGAAGGCTGCGTGGAGACCTCAGAGCAGCCTTCCAGGATCTGAAGGGGGCCTATAGGGATGCTCTTCATTAGGGACTGCACTGACAAGACAAGGGGTAACGGGTTCAAACTTAAACAGGGGAGGTTCAGATTGGATCTAAGGAAGAAATTCTTTGCAGTGAGGGTGGTGAGGCACTGGAATGGGTTGGCCAGGGAGGTTGTGAGTGCTCCATCCCTGGCAGTGTTTAAGGCCAAGTTGGATGAAGCCTTGGGTGCCATGGTTTAGTGTGAGGTGTCCCTGCTTATGGCAGGGGGGTTGGAACTGGATGATCATAAGGTCCTTTCCAGCNAGTTGGATGATGGGTGCCATGGTTTAGTGTGAGGTGTCCCTGCTTATGGCAGGGGGGTTGGAACTGGATGATCATAAGGTCCTTTCCAGCCCGAACTGTTCTATGATTCTATGACAGGACGGGACGCCTGCGAACGGGTCTCGGGGCTGCGGGCGAGGGGCAGCGCGGTGCCGCGCAGGGAAGGGCCCCCCCGCCGGGGCGGGAGGCGGGCGGGGGCCGGGGGCGGCCGCAGCCCCGCGAGGAGGCGTCAGGCGCGGGAGTCCCGCTCGCACCCGGTCCCGGCTCCGTATAAATGGGCTGCGGCGGCGGCGGCGGCAGCGCTTCACCCGGACGGAGCCGGAGCTGCGCAGCGGGGGCAGCGGCGGCCCCGGCGCGGCAGGATGGGCAGCGGCGGCCCGCGGCGACCCGGCGCTCTGCTGCCGCTGCTGGCGCTGGCGCTGCTGGCGGCGCAGGGCGGCTCGGCTCCCCTCCAGCCCGGCGGCTCCCCCGCGCTCTCCAAGATCTACCCCCGCGGCAGCCACTGGGCTGTGGGTAAGTCTCTGTCCGGAGCCACGGCGCTCCAGGTGCCCGCCCGGCGTTCAACCGAGCGCCCCTGTCCCCGCCGTCGGCTCGGCGGGCGGCTGCCGGCAGAACCTGTCCTGGAACCGACGGCTCCGTTGCGCGCGAGTCCCCGACGGGCGCTTCCCTGTACCCGCCGGTGCCGGCCGGGCTCTATGCGCTCCCCGAGGGACGGCAACTCGCGTGGCGGTCAGGCTCTGCCCTAGCACCCCGCGCTTGGCGAGGTAACGCAGCCTTGACGTGTTCATTTGGCGATGATGCTTCTACCACTGCCTCTATTCAGAGATGCAGGAGCACAAACCCGAGCCCCCAGTACCCCAGGGAGCTGTCGGCACCTTGGGAAGCCCTGGCCCGGCCGCAGCCCCGGGGCGCTCAGCGGGGAGCTTCTCCAGAGCTGCCTCTCACACTCCCCGTCCCAGTAATCTCCTTTGCAACCTAAAGCCAACTATGATTTCAGTTTGATGACCATAAAGTACGGTATATCAAAAGTGTACCCAGTTTAGCTCACAAAAAGGCACTGGAACATAGCCTTACACCACAGTTCCCACATGGCAGGTCAAGGCAAGGAAAGTCTCAAGCCTGCTTCTTAGGGTTCGACCCAATGATCTTAAAGGTCTATTCCAACCTAGCTGATTCTGTGAGTCTTCATCCGCTTCTTATTCTAGCAATCTTATCAGATGTCTGCCTCTAGCCCCAGGCACAATGCTTGGGTTTCTTTGCCTTTTCTCAGAAACGTTTTCTTTGACAATATAGAATAAAAGACCAGAGAAATTGTGTGTGGCATTTCCAGTTCCAGTTGTCTAAGCCATTCCTTCCATGCTATCCATCAGTTTCATCTTCCAGCTGATGCTTGAGCAACCAAATCTATACCAGTCTTGGGTAATTTCATGCTACCATAATTGTTGTTCCAGGGCATTTAATGGGGAAAAAGAGCACTGGAGATTTTCCTTATGCTTACGAAGAAGAAAATAAGACCCCTTTTTCAGCATTGCCTGAAAATATGAAGCAGCTGGAAGACTACCTGCAGTGGGAGGAAATCTCCAAGTATTTGCTACGGCTGCTGGAAAGGAGTGAAAATAAAAGTGCTCATATTATAAAAGGAGGACTTCCCTGGTACGCCAGGAATACTTGGGACACAGATGACAACAGCAGCTGGAAAAATGTAAGTAAGAAAAAACCTGTACAAACACTCCATACGTTCACTTTTCATTGTATGGTAACAGACCAGCCTCCTCTGGTTTGTGGGTTGTCCAGAAAAGCAGCAGAAACGCATCTTGTGCACTAGTCATTCAGTCAAGTTAGAGTCTGCTCTTGATTATTGCTTTACTGATTAGTGATTATCTTGATTGCCTCACCTCTGGCAGTGTTCAAGACCAGGCTGGATGGGGTTTGGAGTAACCAAGGCTACTGGAAGGTGTCCCTGCCCATGGCAGGGGGTTTGGAACTGGAGGAGCTTTAAGGTGCCTTCAGCCCAAACCATTCTGTGATTCTATGGTTATGTATATTGTATGTATTATATGTACTAGGTATATTGTAATTTTAACGAGTTAATTTGCCACTGGACATAAGCTCAGATTTTAGTGCCTGCATTTCCTTCAAGTCACTTGGTTGTCCCATTCTCTTCTTTTCCAGCATGTCATGCTCATTTGCCACATCAGCACCAAGCTGTGTATTAATCCAGAAAAGATAAGCTGGTGTGAAAACCAGGTGTGAGTATAGCGGGCAGGAAGAAGGCAGAGTGTGTTGTGTATAACAGCACATCACATTGCCTGTCTCCCTCAAGTGCTGATCAGAGGATGGAGCATCTGGGTTGGGGAGTTTCCTCTGTTCCCAGCTCTGGTCTGTGTTCTTCTTCCGTCAGGTTAATGGACTTGCCAGCACTATTTCACAAGATAACAAGGCTTAGGACCAGATTCACCCCTCTTCTTTTGGAAAGTCCTATGAACCACACTTGGAAGTGTATCAGAGAGGATTTAGAGAAAATAATCAGGGCCTAAATGACACAAAACGGCAGAATTTACTAGAAAACTCCTGCCTTTATAATGCCTCTGGTACAGTCATGGTGATAGAGCTGCAGGGGTTTGAAATAGAATGCAAAGAGCAATACAGCCCCTTAAAGACACTGGTGGGAAGAGTTTTTTCTTCCCGTATTCTACTGTAATATGATGTAATTAATATTCCTCCCTCCTGAAATCCTGGTGTGCTGAAGTCAGTGAGTATTTGGGGTTTGGCTTGAATATGGGTAAGAAATTAAAGCTGATATTTAAGTCTCTTACACCACTAATACAAATGCCGTCCATAGGTTTCTTTCTGTCTACAGCTTTAAGACAGTGATACTTGCAGTAACAGTGATTATCAGAAGAGGGAACTGTGTCATCTTCAGCTCTGCAGTGGGCAGCTTTGTCATTAGATGAGACAAACCTGTTATGCTATGGAAAGAGGGAAATATTTTGATTTTGAAAAATATTTGGTAATGAATTGTACTTACAAAGGCTGAAAGCTGCCCCTGGTAAGTGTCAACAGATCCAAGTGTGTGTTCTTTTACCCTGCATCAATAGCCACATTTTTGTGGTCAGACTTTGAACATACACATGGAATACTGAGATTATTGCCTTAAATATCCAGATTTCTCCTGTGATTAGATTTCTACTGAGAACCATGTCTTCTGTGTGAGTAGGACTTATAGCGACTCACAGAACCTCAGTTTGCCACCAAACTTTTGATATCCAGCATTCAACATTTCCTTTGTCTCTATCTTGAAGTAAAGCATAATTGTGAGAGTAGTTTGAGTAGTAGGTACCCTGTGCTTTCCTACTGCTGGACAGGGATACCTGATTATCTGCAGCCCAGATAGATAAGATGTATTTTATTAGTTTTCCTTTGCCTTCAGAAAGTAAAACCCCAGTGCTTGATGGTTAAGCTTTGTGTCTGCTTGAAATCTGTCTTCCAGATGAAGATCAGAAGATGGGAAGGAATGTGCTTTACTTTTCTTCAGGGGTAATAGATATTTAAATAATGGTCATTATTATTTTGAATAGAGGAGGCCATATTTATGAAGGTGTAATTCTGGTACCTATGAATGTCAGTCATATGTGTACACAGGGATATAAGAGCATTTGATTCTGTAACTCGACTCCAGATTTCCCTGGGTGTGAGGGGTTCCGTGTTGCACAGGCTTTTGTTAGACATCCCCCTTGTTTAAGGCACTGCTGTCCAACAGCTCTTACAGGGGCCCTGTGTACAGGAATAGTGGATGTAGCTGTTTGCCTGAGGGAAACAAGCTGGTGATGATGGTGTGGTGCACATAGGAACCTTGTACTTGGCATGAAATACCTCTCCAACCATATTGTGTTTGAGTTTGAAATGGGAACTGCTCTAGGAGGAGTGAGACACTGTATTTCCAGTGGGCTACTGCTCCCTGTGAAATGGCCTTTTGGACTGAGGCATTGAAATGTGACCAGAACCCAGTAAAGCGTGACCCTCATCATTAGCTGATGGAACAGCCATCCCAGGAGCAGATCATCAGCGACAGGGCTGTTCGTAGGCTGAGCATGCACTTGCAGAGGTGCTGACCGTGAGTCCCTGGCTGTGTGTGTGCAGCCCTGTGTTCCCATCCACTGAAAGGAAGTGAAGGCAAGCTGTGTTGGGAAGATGTGGACTGTGAGCACTTTGCTTCATGGACTCATTCCCATTTAGCAGATTTAATTCAAACTCTGAATTCCAAACTTAAGAACAGAAATCCCCCAGGCTAAAGGCTGCAGAATGAAATACAGCCATGTAGCAGGAGTAAATACAGAGATGTACTTCAGGTAGCTCAGTTCAGGGTCTTGCTTGTTAGGTCAAACTCATTCAGTGCATTTTTCACCACTAATGGCCACACTGTGCTGTACATTTCTCAATAACAATAACAGTAAAGTCTTTCTAAAAGCCTCATCTGGAGTAGGAAAGGTGCAGTAACACAAATAGTACACAAAGCCAAAGGGATTAGCATAACAGCTCTGAGAACTAGGCCTACAGTGGTGCACCTCAGTTAATTTCTTCTGTTTTCAGTTATTAGCAGGCAAGTTAAGCTCTTGCCTGTGAATAAATGACAGTTAAAGTAGGTAAAGATTAGAAAGGAACCCTCTGCTGCAGGTTATACACTTGGTTTACACTAAGTAAAAGTAACTTGGAAAATAAGCTTTAAATTGTTTCTATGGCTTGGCTTTTTAACACTAATGAGACACTATATAAATGACACTGCAGACAGAATTCCTTGGGAGGATGACTTCCCTCCTGCTTTGGCAGTTGCTTATGACACTAACCGAGACAAATGAGATCTATTTTGGAAAGATTATGAGGAAAGTGTTTGCTATGTGAATACCCAGGGCAAGGGCTAGTTTGGACAGATTATTGGGAATGCACTTGTTATGTGAACACACAGAGAAGATCTATATTGGGCTTTATTAACTTAGCGAATGACTTTCTCCAGGATTGCTCTATAAATAATATTCTTCTCTTTTGATTAGATGTTGGACTATCTGCTTCAAGTCATGAATACGAAAGAGAGCACTCCAAGCTGAAAGAAGGTCTCCAAATCATCAAGAAAGGGAATACTTTCAATAAGAGACTATATTTTGCAAGCACTTGATTGCATCAGATAATTAACAAGGTCTCTTTTCTGTAAACACGATTTCCTTGGTGTAAAATACCTAAATACACATATTCTTGTATGTTCAAGCGGTGACTAAACTCTTTACTTCAAGGCTGCATTTTCTCACTTGAATGGCTTTGATATATTTAATCGTCATGGAAGGGTCTTCCACTTAATGATATGACTTATCTAATCAGTTCATCTCTTAGCTCGAAACTAGATGATATTTCCACATTCGCAATAAATCGTGCTAACAAAAAGGCTGACTTTATACTCTCATTTGGGCTAATAAAATGGGAATTGGCTGTGCCACAGCCATTAACAAAGAAACAACAGAATGATTCATTCCCACTGAAGCTCTTCTCGAACTGAATTGCTCCCTGCTCTGTAGTTTTTTGTCACTCAGGGGGAGCTGACACAGCCTTCCCAAGGTATGGAGTGTGTGATGCTCCCCCACATATAAGCAGCAAGGAGATCTGCTGAAGATAGACAAACCAAAGAGAGCGCAATAAAGGGCCACAAAAGGTGATTAAGGGGCTTTTCCGTCTCTCCTAGAAGGAAAGGTTGTGGCTTGGTTGGACCAGGCGGCTTTTAAGGTCTATTCCAGCCTGTATTCCATGACTCTATGATGCTATAAGCTGTTCAGCCTGGAGAAAAGAAGGCTCAGGGGGTCTTACCAACAAGGGTATAAAGGAGAGAGGGCCGGGCTTTTTCCAGCAGTATCAGTGACAAGACCAGGGGCAGTGGGCACCTCTGAACATCAGGAAACACTTTGCCACTATGAGGGTGACAATGGAGTCTCCCTCTTTGGAGCTATTCACACGCCACCTGGACAAGGTTCTGGCTAACCGATGCTGGGTGACCCTGTGGACGGTGACATCCACAGCCCCTTTCCACCCCGGCGGGCCCGAAGTGAAGGGGTGAAATAGGGTAAACGCACGTCTTTGCGCACAGCCCTTGCAAACGGTCCCGGGCAATGACCCCCACCAACCACCCCGCAGCCGCCTGAGGTGAAGTTCCGTCCGTGTCCACCAGGCGGCGGCGTCGCGCCACTGTCGGCGCCCGGCCGGTCTCGGCATAGGAGGGAACTCCTGTGCGCCGCGGTCCTGCCGTCGGGCGGGCGGGTGGATGCTGGCTCAGTGCAGGGCCACCCTGGGCAGCTCTGCCCAAGGCCTTTGCCACCCGCGTGCTTTGCCGGGACACCAGGAAAGGAGAAATCCATGCCTCAGTTTCCCTGCACGCCAAATAGGGCTCCCCCATCCTGCAGACAGCACCAAATAAACTGGAAGTTTATTTATATAAGGAAGCTGTGAGTGCTCCATCCCTGGCAGTGTTCAAGGCCAGGTTGGATGAAGCCTTGGGTGTCATGGTTTAGTGTGAGGTGTTCCTGCTTACGGCATGGGGGGGTTGGAACTGGATGATCTTAAGGTCCTTTCCAACCCTCACTGTTCTATGATTCTATCCTATGGAAGGGTCTCCTGAGCCCATCCGGCAGGGATGGAGGGTTGGCCCTGGCCAGAGCCAGCCTTGCGCTGCTGGAAAGCAACTGAGTTGGACTCCATGCCAAACCTCTCCGTGGCTTAAATAGGTCAGGTGTCTTTGCAAGTCTGCTTGAGTTCTGACAGGGTTTTGGGCAGCAGTGGGAAGGCAGAGAGATGGCAATACACTTTCTGCTGAGAAATGGTGCCCTGGAGACAAGGGTTTCAGGATGGCATTTTCCTGATAATTACGTATTCAGAGATCTTCAATGCTCTTTGTGGTAACTGTCTTCTGTCCCTCTCAGCTCATAGCACTGACCTGTGCAAAGCTTTATACTTGTGTGTGCTGAGCCTGGGATTTCTGAGCTGGGCAAAGGCAGCCAGGCCTAACGGGAAGACTCCTCATGAACAGAGGTCTGTCTACCTGTCTGCAGTTCCCATCTTAATGAGAACTCACCTGGGATTAACCTCATTTGCCAGTGGAGACTTTGCTACAGGCGAAGCAGCTGCAGAGATGGCAAGATTCTACTTTTCCAGAGCTTTGCAGCAGATGCAGGCCGGACAATTTCATGTATAACATAAAGGAATGTGTGCCCATCGTACCGTTCCCAACAAAACAAAGCTGCTCTTGGGAAAACTCTCACAAGTACTCAACAGCTTCACTCTCCAAACCCTACGCACTGCCATGAGTCCTTGCGGCCACTGACAAGCCCTGTCCTGCAAGTTCACCTCTCCCAAAAGGTAACACTGCCTGCAACTAACTGCCTGCTTGCAAAGGAGTACATTCCTTAGCATTTCCATATGTCTTTTATCCATGCTGTTATTCCTTATTCAAATGTTGCAAAGAATACAAATACAGACACTAAAAATACTTCCTTGCTAATACAGTTTAAGCAAAAGAAGAAATAGATCACTTGGAGCAGGCCATGCTAATAGCCTTAGCAAAGTTGGAGTAAAGAAGTGGTTAAGGATCTAGATGATTTAATCCACTTTTAAGAAAAGGTTTTACAGTGAGCAATTAGATGCTGTTTAAGGAATTAATCACTAATGGGTCATTAACTCTGACTGCTATTGTACAGTTAACAACCGGAGGCAGGATTATTAGACTCAGCACCCAATTAAGGAGAAGATATTTACAACAAAATGAACAAATGAGCTTTTAAAATGGAACGGGACAGTTTGAGGGAAGTGCAGGAGCACAGACAACCAGGCAGGGCACAAGGGAGCCCTGATTTCCTGCATGCCTCTGTCCCTGTCTTTGTGTGGCCAATATTTACCTGCCTGTGCCCACTTCTGCTTGGCTGTCGAACTCTTTATCTTTAGCAATAGCTTTCCTGGAAGGATGTGACAGCACAGTTTATACATTACAGGGTTCACATGTGCAATGTATAACGAAAGACCTGCTTAACGTGTCAGTGAAAGAACAATCACCACAGCTTTAGGTTGTCTTTCACTCCTTACTCCCAGGACTGTAATGGAAGTGAGGATCTGGTTTGTTTTCTGCTATCCTGTCATACTTTTCTCTACTGTTAGTCCCTAAGCACCTCAACCGAGCACCACTGCTGATGGCAGCACTGATCGGAAAGCTGGGGGGGGGGGGAACTTCCAATGTCTTTACAGGCTCAGAAGAACCAGAGGCAGCAGGGAGGGAGAGCAGGGCTGTCAGAATGGGGAAGAACATCACTGGCATCTTGGGGGGATATTTGCTCATCAAGAGCAATAAGCACAGGCAGGAATGGGGCGCCAGTTGAACGTGCTCGCACGCAGGAGGGTTTTGGGCATCAGAGCCGCAGCTGGACCACAGCCGAGTAACGACAAGAGGGATTGTTCCCATGGTGAGGAGGAGGAAGAGTGCACGGAGCCTGCACCATCATTCCTTAGTGTGTGTTGCTACTGACGCAGTCTGGGGTGTGCGGGCACTTCTCGAGCACACCAAGAGGCATCCTTCCTTTGTAGCATCCCTTGGTGATGCCAACAAAGCTCACCTGCGAACAGACTGCGGGAGCGAGACTTGAGCCCAAAGAAACAGCTTTTGTTCTCCTGTTTCCCCCTGAGTTTGCTGAGGCCTCCTCACAGAGTTAGCAAAGTATCTCCCTGGTTCTGAGAGCAACAGAGCTTTCTCTCCCTAACAGCAGGGCACCTTCTTTGCCAGGGAAGCAAAGAGCAGTGTGCTGGGAAGGCTGGGCACCCACAGCCATATATACAGTGGCCATACACTATGGCCCAAGTAGAGCTACATGCCCCCTCAGTTGAGTGGGGAGCACCCCCCTGGAAGAGAAGCCCAGGCACAGCATGAGCTCTGCTCCAGAGGCAGGTTGGATCTGCAGGGACGCTGGGGAGAGAGGAAAAGGCATCTCAAAATAGAGGGATTCCTATTATTATCTGTAAAAGAAGCTCTCCAGACAATAGGTAGGGGCTGCTGAGGAGAAGGCTGTGAAGGGATGTTTAGAAACTGTCGTCTAAGGTTAAAAAGCTCTCTGAAGTGAAGCTGAACAAAGCTGACATACTTGTTTCTGACAGGACTCTTAAAAGATACGCACAGATTGTGAAAATATAATTAGTCGCCAGCCTTTGTCTGGCCACAACGAGTGGGAAATGGTGAAAGGAGAGGTCTCCCAGTCTGCATTGAATCATCCCCAGGACACAATGAGGGCACTTGTGCATCCTTCTCTCTTCCCTAATGAGAAACGTTAATTGCCACAACCTCCAGAGTGTGTAGAGCACCCTGTGCCCAGCGGAGGAGAAGGGGTGTTTCATTACAGCTTCTCAGCCCCATTACAGGCAGTAACGGAGATAATGGAAAAGAGAGATGCCACAGTTTTAGTTTCAGCAGCCTGGCGATGGGCACCGCGTGCGCAGGGGAGACTGCTCGGCTCAGCACCGTCCTGGTCCCCGGAGACTGCACTGGGCAGGATGTGCCCTGTGAGCCCTGCTGACAGCTCCATGCTCCCAGTGCCCAGCAGCTACTGCCCATCTCCCCCAAGCCAGGCCTGTCCCAGCCCCGTGTGGTCCCCAGCAGCACAGTTCTGGTCCACACAGCACCACATACAGCCCTCGCACAGGATGTGCCATGTGAGGGTGCAGCAAAAGCAGAAAACCCTCCCCAGGTAACACAGGCCTTGGTTTCCAGTCACCTTACACAGCTCCTCACCCTACTGCAGCTTTTATTGCAACTAAAGTGTCCAGCCAAGGAGGGAGAGCAAAGGTTGTTTTGTCTAAGCTATGACCAGGCCCCTAACTCTGCCGGGCACATGGAAAAGGGAATTAAAAAGACCACAAAATACAAAGCAAGTCAAGGCGTGGGGGAAAGGCTTGGTGCAAGGGACAGCCCTCTTTCACCTGGCTTTCCACAGAGCAAGAGCAGGGCAAGGGTGTCCCTTGGGCATCCGGGAGCAGCCTTCCCTGCGGGATTCTCCTGGGGGCTGCAGGGGAAGTTCAGATTGTCTGCCAGGGCTTGCCGATGGATTGGATGTGCTCCTTGGCCTTCAGCCTCAGCGCGGCAATGCTGGTGTTGCGCGGGTCTGCCTCGTCCAAGGGGAACTTGTCCACAAAGGTGGCTCCACACTGGTATGGCGGCGGTGGCCCCATAGCCCCCAGCGGCTGCAGTGCGTGGGTCACCGCTGGAGAGTTCAGGAAGGGCGGTGGGGTGTAGGTGCCGGGCAGGCTCTGCGGCGAGGACACGAAGCCAGGCAGGCTCTGCAGGGCCGTGCTGCTGGGCACGGGCGGGCTGAGCCACGTCTCCAGGGGCAGGTTGCTGCTGAGAGGACCCATGGGTGCTGCCTGTGGAGAGCGGTTGAAGGAGAGGATGGGCGAGTCCTGCAGCTTCATGGAGGTCACTTCCAGCTTCTCCTGCCGCCTCCACTTGGCCCGTCTGTTCTGAAACCACACCTGCGGGCAGAGCGGTGTTACCCGGGATGGCAGCGGGCGGACCGGCTGTGCCCGCGGAGGGCACAGGCTCTGCCCAAGCTGCAGCGGTGCACACGAAGCAGAGCGAGTGGAAGACACGGAGCGGCAGCCGGTGGGGCAGGGGTGGCTGGGGGGGCTCAGCCGACCCGCAGCCCCACTGCCTCCCCTGCTCGCCCCATTGTGCCTGCCCGGCCGCCCTCCTTCCCTGCCCGCCTGGCTCAGCTGCCCGCAGCCGTTTTGCCTGCCCCGGGCCGGGTCACGCCAGTCGAGGGGCAGCGGCTGCTGAATGGAGAACGGCTCCGCGCTGCAGCCCCGTGGGGCCGCTCCGCACGCACCGGTCGGAGTCAGCGGTGCGGTGCGGGGCTGGGCTCGCAGGCCGGTGCTGCTCCAGCCGCCAGGAATGCGGCTCCACGCCGGGCCGGGGGCTGCCCGCTTCAGGAACGGGCGGCTCTGCCGGAGCAGGCAGTGAGGGTTCCCCGCGGCCGGGGAGCTGCCAGTGCGGACGTTACCTGGACGCGGACCTCGGGCAGGTTGACCTTCATGGCGAGCTCTTCGCGGCTGTACACGTCGGGGTAGTGGGACTTCTCGAAGGCGCGCTCCAGCTCGTGGAGCTGGTACGTGGTGAAGGTGGTGCGGTTCCGCCGGTGCTTCTTCTTAGGCTGCTCCTCGTCCGACGGCTTCCCCTCGCCGCCGCTGCCGGCGGGCAACTCGGGGCTGGCGCTGCCGGGGCAATACGGCTCTGGCGGGGGAAGACCGGCGTGTCACCGGGAAGGCGACCTTCACCCGCCCGCCCCCCGGCGCCTCCCGCCCGCCGCGCTCACCTTGGAAGCGCTCGGCTCGGGCCTGGGGCTCGGCCGGCGGCGGCGGCTCGCCGGTCATCTTGGGGAGGCAGTGCCGGGCACCGCGCCGGTCCGCCTCCTTGGCGCTGCCGTCGGGCGGGAAGGGGCCCAGCATCCCGTCCTCCTTGGTGAACCCCAGGATGGCCTCGATGCTGTGCAGCCTCGACGGGTTTGCCCCGGGGCTCCGCGCCGCCTGCGCGGACAGCGAGAAGGCTCCCTCGGCCATGGCGAGCGGGGCGCCGGGCGGGTGCATGGGGCTGCCGGCCCGGGGCCCTAGCACGGCGGTCCGCTCCCGGCCGGCCCCGGGGCGGTGCGGGCAGCTCTGGCACGGCGCCGCCGGGCGGGCTGTGGCCTCCTTGGGGCGGGGGAGGAGTGCCGGGGGGCGGTGGGTGAAGGGGAAGGCGAGGCCCCAGCGCCACTCGGCACGGAGGCAGGGCATCCCCGCGCCCCGCAGGCAGCGCCCGCGGCCCCCCCGCCCCGCCCCGCAGACCCTGGTCCCGGCCCCAGACGGCAATGCCATCCAGGGCCCTCGAGGCGGGGCACGGCTGCTGCCGGAGGCTGCTCCCGGCCGGGCTCCCCGCCGAGACCCGCAGCCGGAGCTCCGGGGCCGTCGGAAACCGTCGTGGGACCGGCGGCTGCCGGGCCCCGGGGAACCGACCGGGACGGGGAGGGGGGGGGAGCCACTTGTCGGGAGAGCAGCGGACGGTGCCGGGAAAGCGGCTCCTGGTCCACGGGGGGAGCTGGGGAGGGACGGGAGAGCTGGAGGCCGGGGCCAGCTCTCGGTGGGGCTCAGCCCTGCGGGCTCTGGGAGCCGCTCGGAGTTTCTCTCACTTAGCTCCAGCCTAGATCCATCTCTGCCATTTCCTAAGTGCATCGGTTTCATAGGCAGCCTCTCAAGAGATGACATGCACTATCCTGTGTCAAATGCGAGGGTAGAACGCACTTGAGGGTCAAAGCTGATGCTCTGGTTTCCTGATGGGCTCTGCCCTGCACCAGGCTGCCTTCAAGACCTTGTGAAAATGCATGCTGGCTTTTTCGGGGGGTGGGGGTCTGCAGAAGGAGGTGAGCTCAGCCTTCACAGGTGTGGGGGGAGCGCTGGCTTTCTGAGGACACTTTCCAAGATATTGGTATGGGATAGACCCTGTGGGGAGAGCTGGCTCTGTGGTCTTGTCCTCTGGGACAGGAGTAGGGTGGGAGGCTGGAGAGCAGGGCATGGCTTCATGGGAGACCACAGAATGCTTTTGGAGGTAAGGCAGAGAGCCAAGTCCTAAGCCCCCCTTTGTGCTTGGCCTGATGGAGGACTTGGACTTGGCACAGTACTTAACCAGGCAATGGCCTCATGTCTCCTGCTTCCAAGGTCCTCCTTCCTGGGGCAGTATTTATCCCCCTTTTCTCTTCAGTTTATCACTTTTTCATGGTAGCACTTGCGAATTCCACGGAGGCCCCAAGTGAAGTGACAAACACAGTAACATCCAGAGTGGTTTTCAGCCTGCACTCAGCTTTGAAGAGTCTTCTGTTTCAAGCCTGGGTAGAGTGTGTGTGAATGGACGCTGCCACTGCTGCTCCCAGACCTATCAGCTGGTCTAATAAAAGGTGTGTGACCTCTCTCAACAAATCTGCATTCTCCCTCCCTGCCCCAGCAGGATGCATTCTGTGTAGTTTCTTCCCAGAGGAATCACTTCAAACCAAAGGTTGTGAGTGCTTGCCTCTGCCGGTGCCCACCTTTTGGAGGTTTCCAAAGTTAATTCCTTGTGGAAGTGCTCAGCTTTTCCTGCCTCCAGGTGAGCTTTGCCTTACTCACTGCTCTGGGGGGTCGGGGCCGAAAGAACTCAGCCATCCATTGGCAAAGAGGGAAGAGGCCAACAGAAGAGACAAGAAAAGGTTAGTGTGGCTTTTGTGCACAATATGAAAAGCAAGTCAGTACCATTGTAGAGGCATTGGAGGGTACTCAAAGCAATCAGCCAGGGGCCATTGTGCTCCTTTAATCTACATGTGCGTTTCCCAAGAACTCTATTAGTGAAGATGAATGAACTGTGCAATGTTCCTAATTTCTGCTAATTTGGAGCTGGGGTTTCATGGCATAAAACGTGCCTGACCCTCCAGAAGCCCTGGAAAACTTTGGAATGGGCTTTACTTGTTGTGGCAGATGCTGGTACAGATGCTGCTCTTAGGTCACGTGCCAAAATTGTCACATACAGGGACAAGACACATTGGTTTTGACTGTAATGCAAAAGTAGAGCAGAAAACCTTCCACCCCCAAAGCAGGGCACATGTCCCACCTGGTACAGGAGAGAGCTTCCTCCCTAAGAGAGGAGGATCCTCTTTATTACAGTTGTTTTCGCTGTATGGAACTGCATTGGAGCATCCTTTGTGAAGGCAGTGGAACTGTTGAGAGAGGAAGCAACTCCATCACAGCCTGTAAAACTCCAGACACCTCCTTCCCCCGGCAGAGCAAGGGGCAGCCCCGGCCCCTTCACCTCCATCTCCATCCTTTCCCTCTTGCTTTGCTTCAGGCACAGAGTGTGGTGGCACTGCATTGCTCTGGGGGGAGGAAGCCTTGATAGTTCCGCTGGTAACCATAGACTGACACGGAGATGTTAGGATGGCAAAGAAAGGTAACTGAATATACCCCTTTGGGTCCAGTGTGTGGGCTGTCAGCTAAACCCTCTGCTGCCAGAGTCACTTGGGACATACACCATGCTAGGGAACCTGCACCCTCTCCACTTTGCATACTCTGTGTCACCAACAGGTCGTTAACAACTGAAAGAACTGGCTTTTGCCTTTTTTCTCCCCAGAATCCCCTCAGTGTGCAGCCTAAGAACCTTCTCAAAGCACAGGGTGTGGAGAAGCTGCTTTGTCCCCCCATCACTGCAGCACTCACACCTTGACACAGTCACCTCCTGCTTGCTTTCTGGTGCGATTTGTGCCTGCCAGGGGGGACCTGGTTGTGTTGTCTCCACCGCTTCCAAGGTGCTCTGTGGCAGGTTGGACTCCCATGGGGAGCACAGCACAGAGCCTCATCCTCTATGGGCTGGGCTGCCCCACATCCTGGCTGTGGGTACAGGGTGGGCTGTGGCTGGTCAGGGAACAGGGCAGTCGGTGGTGGTTGAGGAGCAGCTGGGCTGGGCTCACCACACTCAGCCATCCCTGCGGAGAGAGGGAGTGCAGGTTCATGCTGTAAGGCTATATTAATGCAATCCTTCTTTACTTGTTTTCCAATTAGCCTAATTGAATTCGGATTGCTTAAAAGTGGGCACTAGAGACATTTATCCTGATGGGATGACGGCCTTGAGCTCCAGCGATCCTATTAACTATAAGAACCCAAATCCCAGGTAGGGTCCGTCCAGCAGTAGCTCCCATGTGACCTAACACTTTAATCTGCTCCTTTTCCATGCAGCACACATACAGAGACACACACACAGACATGTACACCTGCATGCATGCACATGGGTGCATGCACATATGTACACATGCTTTTGTCCCTCCCCTCCCAGCATCAGGTCAGTGCAGCCAGGGGCTGGGGGCAGCCCCATCCTGCAGCTGCCCCCCAGCTCCACTCATTTCTGCCAGCCCCAGCAGGCTCTTGGAGCATCATTAATCGCTTGTTGGGTGATTTTGGTTGTACTTTCCTCTCTGACCTCTGAAACCATGAACACGGTGGTCCCAGATGTGCTGATAAATGTCATTGGCTCCTTCAAACCTCCAGGTGCTTCCAGGAAGATTACCAGGATGTCCCAGGCACATTTTAATTCAAAGATCAGAAGCCTCAGGCTTGTGTTTTGTGGTGAGATAATTCAGTTTGTGAAGTACCAGAACAGCATGGAGACACCTACCAGGTTTATACAAACACAGATGGAGGACAGAAAGCGTATCAGAAGCCTTGCTGGGTTTAGGCAGTGTTTGAAACCGAGTTAGCATTTGCTAGCCCTGATGCTTGATGAACAGGCTGAACAGAGGACTTCTCCACTGACAAAATGACCTGTTGCAATGTGAGAGCCACTGGCTTTCCTCTCTAAATGGGCCAGGGCATCCTCTGGAAAAAGTGAGGAAGGAAAACTTGGCAACTTCTGTGTTTCTTAAGTAAGAAAGAAGTGAGCAAGAAGAAAAGGCACGTTTTATAGGACTGCACGGGGGAAAACACTTGATAACAGGTTTTCAAACAAGTCTATGCAGCTTGTATTTGAACAGTGATTGCTGAAAGAGCTTTTCCAAGATGGTCTCTTGCACCCAAGACCCCCCCCTGCAAAGAGCTGTCCCATGGAGGACAGGACCAACATCTGCAGAAGAGAGGAAAAGGGTAAAAAGACAGAAAGGAAAATGTGGCAGGAAGGCAGGAAAAGAGAGGAAGAAAGGAGACAAACCAAACCATACTTAGTGCATGAATTCATTTAAAATGAACACTTTTACTTGATTGGGTGGAGGAAGAGAGAAAGAGACTTACAAACCTATAGGAAGGTGCTACATGTGCTCATTTGCAAACTTCATTCACAGGCTAGCTCTTGAGAGCATACAAAGTCCTTCATTTCCTAGGCTCAGGAGTAGCATTGTGTACAGCATCCATGTGCATGGGCTGTACAGCTCTGGGGTGGGTTGTCATGCATGGTGACAGACTGACTGATGCTCCTGTGAGCCCATTTTCACTGTAGCCTCTACAAGTAATTTGCTGGTCCCTAAGCCCCAGAATTTGGCACAGAGCAGCCAAGCTGGGGGCCTCTGCTCTCTCTTGGTGTTTGACCAGCATTTGAAGCCAAAAGACATTGAAGCAGCCTGGAGAAGTGTGTGTTGCTGCCAGGCCATGCTTCGTGGATAGCTACCAGGCCTTGGTTCCCTCAAGTCCCCACTCATGCAGTGCCATTTTTGCCCCAATGCTTCACGTTAGCCTTTTACTGTATTGAGAGCAGAGATGGTCAAAACCATGTTTTAAAGAAGTTTCTGCAGAAATGCCCACATTGGAATACTGGGTTTGTGTCAAAATGTTTGAAATGTCCATGGTTTTATTAGAAAGAGACAGATCCCCTGATGAAAGCACTATTAAAAGAGTGGCTGCCTGTATGTTGTGCACCAGAAGCACATCTTTTCTCGATGCACATTTAACAGCATTCTGATCACCTTGAAAACACAGGAGAAGGCACATTTTTTTCGTAACTGTCAGCTTTCTTGAAGCTATTTTTTAATTTTCTATGGGGAAAAATGCTCTGTTAAAAAGTGAGGCTCGGTTCTGACTTCACACTGAGCAGTCACAGCATGTCTTTCCTCCCCCCCCCCCCCCCCCCCCCCCCCCCCCCCCCCCCCTCCCCCTTTTTCTCTTCTTCTTCCCCCCCCCCCCCCCCCCCCCCCCCCCCCCCCCCCCCCCCCCCCCCCCCCCCCCCCCCCCCCCCCCCCCCCCCCCCCCCCCCCCCCCCCCCCCCCCCCCCCCCCCCCCCCNGGGGTTTTAAGTCTCTCTCTCTCTTTTCTATATTTACATTTAATGCTATAGAGCTAAGTGCATTCCTCAGCCTGCCCCCACTCTGCAACCCAGCCCCTCTGAGACAAGGCTGAAGTCACAACCCCTTGGACCTTGGTGTCTCTTCTACATCACAGAACATTTCTGCTCTGCTGCCTGTTTGATTTCAGTGAAGGTGGCTTGTGCTTTTTCTTTGATTGCATCCATGTCCATATTCTGGATGTTCTGCAGCTGTCCCAGGATAGAGTCCTTGTCCTCTTCCTCCACCTGATCTTCTGCCACCATCTTCTGAAGGTCTTCTGGCAAACCCACGTCATCTCCAGCCATCTGTATTTGATTCTCATCCAATTCACTCTGGTGCAAAAAGCAGAAAACAAGAACAGTGCATGAGAGACTTTCTGCTGCCCCAGGATCTACCACTGAGCCTCTTCTTGTCAGTTGTTCGGGGGTTTTATTGGTTTTAAGGAGAACAAAACCATAGGCACAGATTTTTCAGCCAAAGCTGTGAACTCAGGGGCTCGGGAGCCCCCATGCAGGTGGTTCTCTCTCTCTGAAGGGTTTCAGCAGCTGCTCAGAGGTGTCAGTAGTTTTCAAAACAAAGCCCTCAGTGGCACTTGCATTTTTGAAGTCTTTGCCATATGTGTTAACTGCAGTAACATGATGATACTGCAGGAAAGCCACAAGTTATTTGCATCCACAAAAGATGTGCCACAATGGACTGTCATCTGTTGTGTGATTCAGTCCATGGAGCAGGAGCTTTATAAGAACTGTGTGGCTATCATTTCCCTATGCATTTGTTGGCGTGTGCTTTTTAGCTATCAGCACTAAACTGATGCCTTCCTGAAGAAAGATGCATTAAACTTAGGAAAGAATGACTGGAAACAAAGGTCTCCATCTTCCCCAAACTGCATCTAAACTGTATCTAGGTCTCTGGTTGGCATCCCTGAGCTGTAAAGAAGAGCAGCGGCTGATGGCACATAATGGGCTGGTAAGTGGGTAACAGGAGGACTTAGACAGCAAAAGGGAGGATGAAGGTTGGGTGTGAGTCTGAGAAAGCAAAAGGAGACAGAAGGAACTGGATAAGCAATTAGAAGGGCTGAGCTGCAGCAAGTGCTACACACACTTGCTTCCTGCCTGCCCGCTGAAACGCTCCATCAGTGGGGCTGTGTCAGTTCCTAAACAATGGTGATTTTGTTCACATTTTATGGTGGATTCTGCTGCATCCAGAGCTCGGAAGAACAGGATATTTTGACACAGTTCACACATCAAAGATAAGCATTAATGCCTCATTACATCTCCAAAATGAAGCATGACAGCAGCAAAGGCCTGATATGAATAAGCAGCAATGCTATCAGCAGGAGGTGTTTTTGAGAGTGAGCAAGGTCTAGGGTTTGCATGAATGAGTGAATGCAAGAATGAATGGGAGGATGTATATGAGCAATGTCTGTGTAGTTCAGGCCCTAGCAAGACAGGCAGATCGGGATGCTTGACCGCATAGCCACTATTTACTGTGACGTGTATTTACACAGCTTTATATTTGCAATAGCTGTACTGATTAACCCTATTTCTCCTCATATTTGTTAGGAAAATATGGAGAAGTGTATCATGATAGTTACTGCTATGTGGCTAAAATGGGTAGGGATGTCTCTTGACTCCTTTGGGTGAGGCTTGCCGCTAGCAGACCTGTGGTAGCTGGAAACAATATCCCAATTGGCAAAAGTGTTCATTATACAGTGCACACAAAGGCCACTTTGGCAACATGAACGGTTGTTGGGCATAGAACCATAGAATCATAGAATCGTTAGGGTTGGAAAGGACCTTAAGATCATCCAGTTCCAACCCCCCTGCCATAAGCAGGGACACCTCACACTAAACCATGGCACCCAAGGCTTCGTTCAACCTGGCCTTGAACACTGCCAGGGATGGAGCACTCACATCCTCCCTGGGCAACCAATTCCGTCTCCTCACCATCCTAACATGTTCTTGCCCCAAAGGCCCCTGCCCTCCATAAGCCTGAAATGTGATGCACAGCCCAGTTTGTTGTTCAAAGTGGTCTTAGGCCAATGAAGAGCATATTCAGATGCAGTCTGAAGTAGCACAGTTCCAAATAAAATCTAGTTCGATCTAAAGTAGTACAATTCTGCCCAAGTCGCCTGCTTCTACCCACTTTGCATTTAGTCTGTCCTTGAACAGACCGAGCTTCAACAGGGTAGGGCTTCTCAACCACAAGCAAAGCAGTACCTAAGATGTGTGTGGCCTCTTCTCTTTCCTCTAGAATTTGCCAGAACTCATCCTGTCACTTGGATTTGAAATGGAAATGTAGGATTAAGTTTCTGATTTGACCTGCTGTGTTTTGTTTTGTTTTTTAAGTCTGGTGGAAGCAAGTGAAAGCGTGTTTTCTCACAAGGAGAGACCAGAGTATTTTCCCACAGGATGTTCTCAAAGCCAGCCTAATGCTGCAAGTGCAAATACACACTGAGTCTGCAAGCTCCGAGCTCTCACTTCTGAAAGCCAGGACCAGAAACGTGGTGCTGTAAAGGCACTGTGTCTGTTAGCTTCAGACAGCAGCTTGCAATCAGAACATGAGTAGGGTGTGCGGGTCCCGACTGTCCCAGTTGGACATACGTGGGGACTGTGCCTTGCTGAAGGCCAGAGAGGGGTTGGACAGTAATAGAGGCAGTACCCTGCATCAGAACACACTCAGCTTGGACTACAGAGGGCATCCAAAATAGCCAGGGCTCATGGACAGGAACAGCTGGGGCTGTGGGTTCTAACAAATCCATACAGAAAGTCTCTCTGGACCCTGCCAAACCTGCACTGGACTGGCTGGCCGCCCTCCTGGTAACTCCAATCCTCACAGACTCCAGGTCTCTGCAAGTGTTCAGCCATGCTTTTAGGATCTCTGAAAACACAGAAGGGAGCCTATAGGGATGCTGGGGAGGGGATCTTCATTAGGGACTGTAGTGACAGGACAAGGGGTAATGGGTTCAAACTGATACAGGAGAGGTTTTGATTGGATCTAAGGAAGAAATTCTTTGCTGTGAGGGTGGTGAGGCACTGGAATGGGTTGGCCAGGGAGGTTGTGAGTGCTCCATCCCTGGCAGTGTTCAAGGCCAGATTGGAAAAAGCCTTGTGTGGCATGGTTTAGTGTGAGGTGTCCCTGCTTATGGCAGGGGGGTTGGAACTGGATGATCTTAAGGTCCTTTCCAACCCCAACGATTCTATGATTCTATGGTTCTATAACATCTATTCTAGTAAATTAAATATGCCTGGCACTGGTCTCTTGCCCCAAGGCCAGCTGGCCTGGAACAACCCACTGCAATGCCATTGAGCTCTCTTGCCTTACCAAACAAGGTGGTCCCCTCTAACTGCCCATTGGGAATGCCTGTCCTAATTCCAAGACCAGCCCTGGGAAGTGGCTGGGAGAGTGCCCAGGCCAAAACTGGGTCAGACACTATTCTAACAATCCAACAACATAGGTAATATAGCTCTAGTGAGTGCTAATATTCTTTGATTATGCATCTGGAGTAGTCACTCAGATCCATCTAGTCAGAGGTGCAACATAACACAGACTTCTTTATGCTTACATGATACACAAGTGTAAACAAAAAACACAGTCTATAATCTAAATACAATCTAAGCCTGTCTATATGAGGGGTGATTGTGAACAGAAGAAATCAAAGTTCACAGAGTAACCCCCAGGGGATCCAAACGGTTTTCAGCATGTTTTCAGCATTGCTTCCCTTATGTCTAAGTTACCCTATCGTAAGATTTACCTATGCCTATGCCTATTTGCAAAGATCCTTTGGGTAGGTGAATCCAGACCTCACCCTGTGATTCATCACCTATAATGTTCCAGTTACATACAGCATCCGAATTCATCCTGCCTTCACCTGCAAGTGGGATTTCTGGTAAGTAGTGCAGCAGCCCCACACTGACCGTGCCATCCAAGGGCTGCAGGCACCTCACAGGTAGGTACAAGGAGCCACAGGTCACAACCATGAGCTTTGTCTCCCACCTGCAAACACCCATTTGTGCATCCCTACACAGGGATCACAGTTTGGAGCACAGGAAGGTATGTGGAAGCTGCTCAACACACCAGCTGTCAGGGCCTCATAGGCATCTTCCTATGTAGGAGCAGGAGCAATCCTGTTCCCACTGCTCCTGACACTCACAGTGATTCCACTTTTCCACAGTGGATCCACAGCTGTTTCACTCTGGTCTAAATATCATTCAGATCAGCAAAAGAATTCATCACTTACTGCAGCTCAGCCCTTCTAATTGCTTATCCAGTTCCTTCTCCCACTTCCTTCTGCTTTCTCAGGCTCATACCCAACCTCCATCCCCTCTTTTGTTGTCTAAGTCCTCCAGTTACCCCACTTGCCAGCCCATTATGTGCCAACAGCCCCTGCTCTTCTTCAAGCTTAGCAAGTGCTTGTTTTCAGATGCTTATCTAAAGCCTGTATGCTTTATGAAGAGCTTCCCCTCAGCCAAGTTTCTGTTTCTGCCTGGTCAATGTGCTTCCCCCACAGCACAGCTAGAGCTTATGCAAGGGCTGCATACAAGGAAAAAACCCTTTAATTCTGGAATGGTGCTATTCATGAAATCAAGGCTTGACAATATTCCCATCATAACACAATAGACCAAGAGATTACATGACTACACACCCCTTTCACGGGAAGAACTTTCCTTTTTAATGTCTACAGCAGCACTTGGTATTGAAAAGACACCTGATTGCATCCGAATACTCTTTCTCTCTAAATATCAGTGAATGAGAAACATCCTGCTGTTCAGTAACAGGATCTCACAGAGCAGTGCCCACACAAGTGCTTTGACTAGGGAAGGGATCCACCTGCATGGAGCAGATGACACAGTCCCTTCCTGAGGTGCTAGAAACTCATCCCTCACAACACAACCCCCAGCACTTGGGCAGGACACCAGCACTGATGTGACGATACACTGACAGGGAGCAGTAGCAGTTGGGGTGATGTGGTGGGTACATGTGCAGACTGTGGGACCCATGGTCAATATGCATGCCATGAGGGTGCCATACTTCAGATAAGATCCTTGGACAGGCCTGCGGCCAGATGTTCATCTCTAGGCATCATCAACTCACATCCCTGTGTTTAGACCTTGCAGAAGGTAATTGATTACTGGGTCACGGTTAGGAAACAGAAATGATTAAGAGAGTTTGATGTGGTTTGGTTTTTTTCTTAATGATAATATTTGCCTATTTATTTATTTTATTTAGATATTTTGCATAGAGGTGAAGTACCGAATACTCTGGAGATGAAAAAGTTGTCCATAGATCAAACGTCTCATGGCTAAAACCATCTTTCTGATGACAAACCTAAGTTGACAATTCTGTTAATAGGATTACATTCATTAAGGGACTGCTTTCTCTTATAAATCAGGCCCAGAGAGCATGGAGCATTAGCTTTTGCACTGAAAAAGGGGCCCTGCTTAGTCTTGAATTTCATGCTTTCATTTACAATGTGTGCGAGTGATTGATACTGGTAATATTCAGGGTTTCTATCCCCTACTAAGCTACCTGAAATGACTTTCATTTCTCAAAATAATTAATGCATTATCACACATCTGAGAGCACTGAGCTGCCAGAATGTATCAGAGTTGAATTCTTTTAACAGGGACATACAGCATGCACATCATAATTTCATTTTCTTCCTGATATAACATATGTTTTCACAAGGGCTGATGAAAAAAAGCAGACCTCCCCTCAAGAAGTGCTATAGAGGTAGACACAAATGCCAAAAAGCATATCCTGCAAAATTTACTTGCAACCACTGCACATCAGCAAAGCTGAGTAGATGCTTAATATCTTCTTTACTGGCTGAGAGCTCCTGTTCTCAGAGGCAAGCCTTCAATTGTTACTGCAATCTAGCCCACAAAATGCACTGTGTATTGCAAAGTCAAGATCCTGTGGAGATGGGGCAGATCACCACAGCATGCTCTGGGGTGCAGTGAGGTTGCAGTGTGCTCACTGGAGGTCACCAAGGGTGACTGCAGAGACCTAAACCCCATCTTAGAACTGAAGGAAGCACTACAGACGGAACAAGTCCAGAGGAGGCCACGGGGATGATCAGGGACTGGAGCATCTCCCATATGAAGACAGGATGAGAGAGTTGGGGCTGTTCAGCCTGCGGAAGAGAAGGCTGCGTGGAGACCTCAGAGCAGCTTCCAGTATCTGAAGGGGGCCTATAGGGATGCTGGGGAGGGACTCTTCATTAGGGACTGCACTGACAAGACAAGGGGTAACGGGTTCAAACTGAAACAGGAGAGGCTTAGATTGGATCTAAGGAAGAAGTTCTTTGCTGTGAGGGTGGTGAGGCACTGGAATGGGTTGGCCAGGGAGGTTGTGAGTGCTCCATCCCTGGCAGTGTTCAAGGCCAGGTTGGATGAAGCCTTGTGTGGCATGGTTTAGTGTGAGGTGTCCCTGCTTATGGCAGGGGGATTGGAACTGGATGATCTTAAGGTCCTTTCCAACCCTAAC